>CM036770.1:3942500-4175000 GCA_020796225.1 Arion vulgaris
AATTTATTAGATTTACACTTCTTTGATCTTACAAGTTTCGTGTTAAACAAATAATAATGTTTTTCAAAATTGTTAAATATTTGTGAATGATTGTTAAATTTTAAAATGGGGAGAGAGTGGAGAGATCTTTAAAAGATGGCCTTGAATAGGCGGGCTTGGAAGGCCTTGATTATGAACATATGTGTCTCTCTAGAGGCGAAGATTGAAGATATGTGCTTCCCTAGTGGTGAAGAGTGAAGACATGTGCTTCCCTAGAGGCGAAGAGTGAAGATATGTGCTTCCTTAAGTGAAGAGTGAAGATATGTGTCTCCTAGAAGTCGAAGAGTGAACATATGTGTCTCCCTAGAATCGAAGAGTGAACATATGTGCTTCATACAGGCGAAGAGTGAAGAAGAGGAATTACTAAATTTATAATAACTGCAATATTGACTTTATAATAACTGCAATATTGACTTTATAATAACTGTAATATTGATTTTATAAATTTATAGAAAATTCTAATATAAAGAGAAAACTTGAATTTTATGAGCATGTTTTACTTCTGAATCCGGAGAAAGTACGCCAGTATGACGGGGGACACTGATAAAAAGAAAAGCAAGCCTTCACGTAAAAATCAGTTAGAAGTGCAATACACTGCATGAATGCATAGCGGGCGAACGCAAAAAGGTGAGAGTGTATTGTTCTGACAACGTCATGGATTACTGAAAGAATAGTTGATGAGCCGATTGTTGCAAATGAATGTACGTGTTACATAAAGTATTTAAAAATCATCACTAGAAAAAAGAACAAATTTGACCACTTATCAACATCGTAATATGAAAAATAAGTAGTTAATGCTTTTATTTCCTAATTTTGTCCGGAAGCATTTATTCTGCAATGTGTACTGACTTACCCAGTATACTTGCTTTGTGTCATCTTAAAAAATCCCACGAGCCGGTTTATCGTCTCAAAAGGGCGAATGAGTTAATGAAGTAGAGAAGAAGAAGACTAATTAAATATATGGAACACATAAATCGATATGCTTTTTTTGGAGTGATCATTCCGAAGGATATGATACAATTCAGACGCTGAAGACTAAGATGAAGATGTATGGAGGATGGCATAGACAAGCTGAGTATGAATACCACAGAAGCTGGAGAGGAGGTCCAATATGAAGAGGTATGGAGGATGGCATAGACAAGTTGAGTATGAATACCACAGACGCTGGAGAGGAGGTAAAAGGTAAAGAGGTATGGAGGATGTCATAGACAAGTTAAGTATGACTGAGGTAGACGCTGGAGAGGAAGACCAAGATGAAGAGGTATGGAGGATGGCATAGACAAATTGAGTATGAGTGAGGTAGACGTTAGAGAGGAAGACCAAGATGAAGAGGTATGGAGGATGGCATGTACAAATTAAGCGTGACTACGACAGACGCTGGATTTCTCACAAATGATAGGAAGACTTCGTCTTCTTCTTCTTCTTTGCGTTCGTTCTTTACTACCAATTTTAATCAATCTTTGTGATATGTTTGATCTTTACCAAGAACGTGTATACGTTGCAAAGTGGTTTGGTAGGCCCATAAACGCTTAGGACACATGCATCCGATTTCAGCCAAACCTCCTTAATCGCCTCTTATGACATGCGTGGCAGATAACAGTGGTTCTATTCTTTACACCCCAAATTTGGGCCCGTAACCACTCGGGCGAGGAAGACATTTAAATCGGTTGCCATGTCAGCCAAGTTCCGACAGCGACAGTCTTGATGATGATAACTAGTTGTATAGAGATTCAAACGGTTGTCAAGTCTTGTTTTATGTTTCTATAGTATGTATATACTATCCTAACACGCGGCTCGTCATTAGGGCCAGTGGTGCCGGGCCCCACCAAAAATAACGTGTAACGTGTATTTATTATTTTATACATTAAAATATATCCTAACCGAAACCATGATTTTTCCGAAAATATCTGTCTGGACCTACCAACAAAAATGATCACGAGCCGACACTGATCCTAACACGTTTTAATTTCTTTCACATCACACTACGTATCGAATACGACAATAATTTCCTCACTTCTCTTGTATTCTTTGCTTGATAAATGCATTTTGGTCGAAACGTTGCTGTGTATTGTTATTGTTGTTGCATTTTGTACAACTATAGCACTTTGTTTGTAGAGTTTCGCCATTGCTACATAGTTTTCCTGTAGTCTTCCATTATATCGACATTGCTACATAGTTTTCCTGTAGTCTTCCATTATATCGACATTGCTACATAGTTTTCCTGTAGTCTTCCATTATATCGACATTGCTACATAGTTTTCCTGTAGTCTTCCATTATATCGACATTGCTACATAGTTTTCCTGTAGTCTTCCATTATATCGACATTGCTACATAGTTTTCCTGTAGTCTTCCATTATATCGACATTGCTACATAGTTTTCCTGTAGTCTTCCATTATATCGACATTGCTACATAGTTTTCCTGTAGTCTTCCATTATATCGACATTGCTACATAGTTTTCCTGTAGTCTTCCATTATATCGACATTGCTACATAGTTTTCCTGCAGTCTTCCATTATATCGCCATTGCTACATAGTTTTCCTGTAGTCTTCCATTATATCGACATTGCTACATAGTTTTCCTGTAGTCTTCCATTATATCGACATTGCTACATAGTTTTCCTGTAGTCTTCCATTATATCGACATTGCTACATAGTTTTCCTGTAGTCTTCCATTATATCGACATTGCTACATAGTTTTCCTGTAGTCTTCCATTATATCGACATTGCTACATAGTTTTCCTGTAGTCTTCCATTATATCGACATTGCTACATAGTTTTCCTGTAGTCTTCCATTATATCGACATTGCTACATAGTTTTCCTGCAGTCTTCCATTATATCGCCATTGCTACATAGTTTTCCTGTAGTCTTCCATTATATCGACATTGCTACATAGTTTTCCTGTAGTCTTCCATTATATCGACATTGCTACATAGTTTTCCTGTAGTCTTCCATTATATCGACATTGCTACATAGTTTTCCTGTAGTCTTCCATTATATCGACATTGCTACATAGTTTTCCTGTAGTCTTCCATTATATCGATCACGTCTAAAGTGTACAAGAAAACAACTGTTAGATAAAATCATCCAATAGCTTGTCCTACGAAGAACTTTGTCATCCTAACAGCTTTAGGAATTTCTCTCTCTCTCTCTCTCTCTCTCTCTAATATTCCAGATGTCCGGTCCTTGCAACAGTCATGTTCGAATCATCAGTCTCGTCCTGAATTCATTTTCCCCGTAGTATTTTACTTATTCTCTCTGTCAACTTGTCTAATTCCATAATAGTTTACTCCAACCGTTCGTGCCTGTATATTTGTCAAAAATATTTCAATTCTATCATTCTTTTTTTGTAGCACAAGTAAGTTTTCTTTGATTGTGATTTCCATTTAGATCAATGTATTCTCTTCTCTGTCCATAGGATACAGCGGACACCTCTATCTGTGCAACTTATATTCACAAATATATTATCTTAACAGACACAACAATTGCTTTACAATCAAAATAGTTGTCAATGAAAAAGCGTCTTTAAATTGCATTTTGAAATACATCATGAAAAGAGAGCGAGAGAGAGAGAGAGAGAGAGAGCGAGAGAGAGAGAGAGAAGCGAGAGATAGGGAAAATATATTAATTATGAAGAAAAGAAAGGAAATCAGAAAAGTTGTTCAACAACAGAGTGAACAAGATTTACGCTCATATATCAATTATTTTTGGTAGAAGTGAGAGAGAGAGACAGAGAGGAGATAGAGAGATAGATAGATAGAGAGAGAGAGAGAAAAAATAGCTTTCAATTAGGAAAAAAGAGGAATGAAGTAGGAAGATACGTTCAGTAACACAGAGCGAGAGAGAGAGAGAGAGTGGTTGAGAGAGAGATAGAGTGGTTGAGAGACACATGATAAAACTAGAGTCTGTGGGAATATGTGCTCAACATCACACATACAAAGTCAGATATAGAGATATAAATAGATAGACAGAAAGAAAGAGAGAGAGAGAGAGTGAGGGAGAGAGAGAGATCAGGGCAAGAGTGGGAACAGATAGAAGTAATTGAGTTAAACATCTCTTAACTTGTATTGTTTAGTGAAATACATTAAATCATGAGTTGAAATTCTCGTTATCGAGTCAAGTAGACAGCAGAAGTTGTTGAGAGACCGTGATGTTGAAGTATTTCTTTGGTGTTGTCTATCAAATTGTCTCTTGACATTTCCAATCTTTCAGACTGGATATACTACATGTGTAGTCGGAAACTGGTCATAGTCGTGACTTCATCCTCACAAGATTGTACAACATAGGCGTCCATACGTTAAGGAAAAGGAGGGAAGGCAGACCTCCTACTTCCTGACCTAGAAATGGCTTGTTGATAAAACAGATTTATGTGAATCTGGTCTTCTTCCGTTCTGCTAATTTTTTGGAAATTTGTTTTGCACCCCCTCCTGATGGAATAAAATGTATGGAAACGCCCATGCTGTACATTGATTTGATGGTATCTGTCTCCATATGTTGTAAATCAGATGAAGTTCTTACAATGTTTCTAATCTCAGCATTTATAACTCTAACTCTGCTGGTATAGTAGCTTATACGAAAGTGAGCTCGTCAACAACCAAGATACCTAGTTGAAATTCCGCGGTGGGCAAGTTTGAAAGCAAAATCGTTTCCTGGATTCTTACGAAAGGTAAAATAGACCTCATCGTTCAGAAAGCAATGGAAAACTACTGAACGTGTAAGTGGTGGCTAGAAAATCAACGACTCGTTTACCGTGGTTGATGACCTGTAAAGGATATGCTACGTCTTTAATTTTCAAGGCCTGAATAATTTCTCAATGCCGCTCTTACCCAGTCAACTTGTTCAATCTCTTCTATAGATTTGAATGAAATATTTGTCGTCTCTTTCGGTAACATTTGTCGTTTCAAGTTTTCACTACATCGTCCCTTCTTTCTTGAACCCTTTGCTATCCCCTTCACTGCCAGCTGTGTGATTCTTTCATCATTTATTCTCAGAGTATGTCCAACATATCTCCATCTTTTCTTTCTAGTATTCACTGCCAGCTGTGTGATTCTTTCATCATTTATTCTCAGAGTATGTCCAACATATCACCATCTTTTCTTTCTTATAACAGTTGTTACTAGTAGTTGACTAGACATTTCTTCTCAGAGTATGCCCAACATATCTCCACCTTTTCTTTCTTATAACAGTTGTTACTAGTAGTTGACCAGACATTTCTTCTCAGAGTATGCCCAACATATCTCCATCTTCTAATTCTTATAACAGTTATTACTAGTTGTTGACCAGGCATTTCTTCAATTTATTAACTTTCATTATTACTTCGAATTCGTCCCATTTTATGTTCATTATATTTCTGAGACACATTCGTTCAAATATTTGTTCAACTTACTTTATATATCGTTAGTACTCAACAAACAGCTCTCTGTCAGTGTCAGCAGGCAGAACAGACACTGGGCATATCCTCAAACTGTCCTCTCCTGGGTGAGTTGAGAAGCAACATGTGGCCACACCCAGTCGACCTGAAAGCCAAGCTCTGGGGAAACCTGACAGACCTGAAGCTGACTGTCAGTTTTCGTCCAGTAATTTAAATGTATGACCAGACATCGCAAAAGAAGAAGATATCGTTCGTCATATTCCAACTCTGGCTGGCATATGTCAGAATTGAGACAACATTGATTGAGATGTCATAATTTAGTTTACAAAATATATGAAACGGAGTTTCATATTTAGATAGCTTTTAAAATCGAATGTTTCTTTGACAATTCATTGCATACTTTCTTGTTTAGTAAATCCTTGGAGTCAAAATGTCTCCCAGCTAAATTGATACTGTATGTTATCACTTTCAATCAAAGCATGATATCTACATTGCTTGTCATGTTGTCTTCTTTATATTTGATCTATATCTGCTGTCAAGCTGTCAAGCTGTCAAGCTGTCAAGAAATGCTTGATTAATGTCTTTTTTGTCTTTTCATATCTTGTATATTTTGTTTTTAACAAGTAATATCATCTGCAACATCCAACTCTTGAAGTAGTGAGACGATAACAAGTTGATGACATGACAGAGAAACTGGGAAAAAGATAGGAATTGCTCGGAAGTGATGGAAAATAGAGATTAAGAGAGTTGGAGTAAACAGTTTGGAAAGCATAGAGAGGTGAAGGTATGGTAGAGAAGAGGAAGAGAGAGAGAGAGAGAGAGAAAACATTGTAAAATCATAGAGAAGGTGAAGCTGTGGTAAAGAAGATGCAGTTAGAGAGAGAGAGAGAGAGAGAGTGAGAGAGAAAAGTTTGGTTAGAAAACAGAGGTTGAAGAAAACTAGGGTATAGAAAAACAAGATAACATTAGTTTAAAAACAAGAAAAAAACTAACGTCAAATGGAAATAAATTTTCTGAAAATAGAAGAGAAAATAGTTTTACTCTTGATATAAAGTACTTAAATGCTACTTAGAACTGAAGACAGCCTCTTGCAATCTATGAGTCTTGTAGGATGGTTTGATAATTCTTGGTGATTGGTAGAGAGAATCATATTAGTCAAAATTTAAGTAACGATGAGTGGGTTGGTTGTGATTATAGTTATGATGAGTGGAGATTTAGTCAAAATGTCTAGATCTTTCCTGGGCTAGTCAATAAAATAACATTAGCAAAACATTTAGAAAGACACTCCTTCTGGCTAGTCTCAGACCATATGGTCACATTAAGATAAAAGGTCGATCCATACACAGAGAAACCCGGTCTCGAGATCAATGTGGCTTGCTTCACATTAAGAAAGCTTAACGCTTATAGAACAAGCAACTCGAGAAAATAATTGTCAATATTGGCTCGTTAATGGAACTTGGCAATAACAAGTTTCTGTGTTATTCTTGTCTTGAGTTCAAAGTTGTCTTCTTCTACTTCTTCTTATCCTTCTTCTTCTTCTTCTTCTTCTCTTCTTCTTCTTTTTCTTCTTCTTCTTCTTCTTCTTCTTCTTCTTCTTTTTCCTCTTCTTCTTCTTCTTCTTCTTCTTTCCTTCTTCTTCTTCTTCTTCTTCTTCTTCTTCTTCTTCTTCTTCTTCTTTTCTTCTTCTTCTTCTTCTTCTTCTTTTTCTTCTTCTTCTTTTCATTTCTTTCTTCTTCTTCTTCTCTTCCTTGATCGTTCCGATGAATTAAAAGGTAGTCACGGTGTCTGGTATGACGATTTTGACTGATTTATGCGTAAAGGCATGCTTTCCTCATTATCAGTGTTCCCCGGAATACAGGCTTTCATTCTCCGACTTTAGATAAAAGTTTATAGTCTCCCCAGGTCTTTATCGTTACTTCGTTAAGTCGTTTGCCTTGTATTCCGATGGTAGCGTATTCGAAGCTAGACTACACTGTTCTACTTGTAAGTATTCGAAGCTAGACTACACTGTTCTACTTGTAAGTATTCGAAGCTAGACTACACTGTTCTATTTGTAAGAGAATAGTTTCTCAGAGATCCCTAGTATTGTTGCTGGAGCTACGTAATTCGTGCTTTGTGCAACAATCCCCAACAGGCTGCGGAACACTTCGCGGAGAGGAACGACCCATATGAAGTAAAACCGGTGCAATAAGCAATTGTTCGTCTCTGAACTCTAATGGTGCTCTGATCTGATAAATGATATAAAAACAGCTATAACTCGTAGTAAGAACAGCTATAACTCGTTGTAAGAACAGCTATAACTCGTTATAAGAACAGCAATAACTCGTTATAAGAACAGCTATAACTCGTTATAAGAACAGCTATGACACGATACCTCAAAAGATATTGCACAAAAGTACGAACTCCGTAGCTCCGGCAATAATCTGAGATCTCTGAAAAATATGCATTTGTGAATAGAACGGCGCGGTCTGGATTCGAACCACGACCTTGAAACGCAATGCAAGGGCTTAACCACAGATACCTCACACACATAACCAAGATACCTCATAACATAACCACAGATACCTCACATAACATAACTAAAGATGTAGAAGTAAAATTCAAATTATTGTTAAATAAAACCGGATGAGAACTAGTTCTAACAACAGATAATCAAAGACAAGCACAGATATAAATATGAATATAAAAACCTGGATGAGAACTAGTTCTAACAACAGATAATCAAAGACAAGCACAGATATAAATATGAATATAAAAACCTGGATGAGAACTAGTTCTAACAACAGATAATCAAAGACAAGCACAGATATAAATATGAATATAAAAACATGGATGAGAACTAGTTCTAACAACAGATAATCAAAGACAAGCACATATATAAATATGAATATAAAAACCTGGATGAGAACTAGTTCTAACAACAGATAATCAAAGACAAGCACAGATATAAATATGAATATAAAAACCTGGATGAAAACTAGTTCTAACAACAGATAATCAAAGACAAGCACAGATATAAATATGAATATAAAAACCTGGATGAGAACTAGTTCTAACAACAGATAATGAAAGACAAGACTTATATAAATAAGTCTATACATCTTCAGTAAACTTATTAAAAACATCGATGAGACAACAGGGTCACGGAACGCAAATTACAATCTATTTTCCCAGAATGCCCTTAGGCAGACCAAAGAAAATGAAACGCCTCCACATACAAGTCTTAGGAGTGTCTTCTATCTAATAATTCTTTTGTTTTTCCTTTGTAAACAATTTTAGTAATTACTGCATTTTGTTTGGCTTTCCTCTTTTTCTGGTTTTTCTGGTAGACATCTTGTTTTTCTGGAGTTACTGAACCTGAGCTAAATATATCTCATTGGTGTCTTTGTGAGACCATATTGTTGTAGTATTTATGTCATGTTTTCTTTCTTTTCTTGTGTTCTTAACCGTTTCGTTCTTCAAACCAATATATCGGCTAGTAGTATTATCTAAGATGAAGTAAAGTCGTTACACTAGCTAATTTAGTATAAGTTGCACTATAAGCGTCTCGAGAGGTTCTTCTTCTTCTTCTTTGAACGCTCCATATCAACCACTTGTTAATCACTCTTTGTGATTTGTATGTGACCCGAGTCTAAGTGCAATTGTATGTTGTACCAGTTATTCGCCTACAAGTAGGCTAGCACATCCGATTTCTGCGACGTTTTTATTTACTAGGTTAGCTTCCTGGGTTTCCCTATTTCAATCGCCTCTTACGACATGCCTTGTAGGTCAGAGTGTTACTATTCTTTGCTCCCTATCTGGCCCCGGCAACACACAGGCGATCCAGAGGTTTAAAAAAAATACTGAGTGAAAGAGTTATAACTCTTGAACAAGATGTTAAACTATTGCTTTCTTAAAAAAAATACTGAGTGAAAGAGTTATAACTCTTGAACAAGATCTTAAACTATTGCTTTCTTAAAAAAAATACTGAGTGAAAGAGTTATAACTCTTGAACAAGATGTTAAACTATTGCTTCTTAAAAATACTGAGTGAAAGGTTATAACTCTTGAACAAGATCTTAAACTATTGCTTTCTTAAAAAAAATACTGAGTGAAAGAGTTATAACTCTTGAACAAGATGTTAAACTATTGCTTTCACACAGCAGCAGCTACATTAGTATTTGACTAATCATCATCAGGTGCTGTGCCGTGAGAGGATGATCATAGTTCTCTCAAATCTAAGTGTCATTAAGTCATGATGTCTAAGTTCATCTGTCCCTGTCTTCCTCTGTCGTTCTCCTTTCGATTTTACCGGTTGTCACAATGTGTTCTAAACCTCCCCGTCGCATCACATGTCCACAAAATAATGACGGACAATGTCTTATATTGATAATACATTTTCTCGGTGTCTCTGCATCATTCAATATCTCCAATTTGAAAACAGACATAAAGAAAACAGACACAGACCTCAAAAAGTGAGAGCAACTGTTGAGGACATACATCCACGAGAGCAGAGAGGAATAAGTATGTATTTTCTGCATAATGTTACTTTTATCGCCCATATCTACTCTCTGATGTTGTTTAGCCACCTGTAACCCCATGCCTGCTTCTTAATTTGTTCAGCCTCCTGTAATCCCATGTCTGCTTCAATTTGTCCAGTCTCATGTAACCCCCATATCTACTCTCTGATGTTGTTCAGCCTCCTGTAACCCCATGTCTGCTTCAATTTGTCCAGTCCCCATGTAACCCCCATATCTACTCTCTGATGTTGTTCAGCCTCCTGTAACCCCATGTCTGCTTCAATTTGTCCAGTCTCATGTAACCCCATGTCTGCTTCAATTTGTCCAGTCTCATGTAACCCCATGTCTGCTCTCTCATTTTGTTCAGTCTCCTGTAACCCCATGTCTGCTTCAATTTGTCCAGTCTCATGTAACCCCCATATCTACTCTCTCATTTTGTTCAGTCTCCTGTAACTTCCATGTCTGCTTCAATTTGTTCAGTCTCCTGTAACCCCATGTCTACTTCAATTTGTTCAGTCTCCTGTAACCCCATGTCTGCTTCAATTGTTCAGTCTCCCTGTAACCCCATGTCTGCTTCAATTTGTTCAGTCTCCTGTAACCCCATGTCTGCTTCAATTTGTTCAGTCTCCTGTAACCCCATGTCTACTTCAATTTGTTCAGTCTCCTGTAACCCCATGTCTGCTTCAATTTGTTCAGTCTCCTGTAACCCCATGTCTGCTTCAATTTGTTCAGTCTCCTGTAACCCCATGTCTGCTTCAATTTGTTCAGTCTCCTGTAACCCCATGTCTACTTCAATTTGTTCAGTCTCTTGTAACCCCATGTCTACTTCAATTTGTTCAGTCTCCTGCAACCCCATGTCTACTTCAATTTGTTCAGTCTCCTGTAACCCCATGTCTGCTTCTACGTTGTCGCCTCCTGTAACCCCATATCTACTCTCTTATGTTGCTCAGTCTCCTCTAACCACATATCTACTCTCTTATGTTGCTCAGCCTCCTGTAACCACATATCTGTTCTCTTATGTTGCTCAGCCTCCTGTAACCACATATCTGCTCTCTTATGTTGTTCAGCCTCATGTAACCCCCCATATCTGCTCTCTTATGTTGTTCAGCCTCATGTAACCCCCCATATCTGCTCTCTTTTTGTTGCTCAGTCTCCTGTAACTTCATATCTACTCTCTTATGTTGCTCAGCCTCCTGTAACCTCATATATACTCTCTTATGTTGTTCAGCCTCATGTAACCTCATATCTACTCTCTTATGTTGTTCAGCCCCCATGTAACCTGATATCTACTCTCTTATTTTTGCTCAGCCTCCTGTAACCTGATATCTACTCTCTTATGTTGTTCAGCCTCATGTAACCTCATATCTACTCTCTTATGCTGCTCAGCCTCCTGTAACCCCCATATCTACTCTCTTATGCTGCTCAGCCTCATGTAATCTCTTTCTTTGCCATGTATATCTTATTTTGTCTACCTTCTAACTCTATTTGCCCCCAGGTGATCCGTTGCTTTAAATATTCCACAAGATTGGAACCCTTCCTTCCGAACAATAGTTTTCTCATTTCTGACATCTAATTGTTTCTCGATCCTTGTACTACCAGTTAGCGCTGTTTGTCAGCTTCAGGCTCAAACATTATTTACCTTATTTTTGTTTATCAGAAATAGTTGATAAATGTATCTGATGTATGTTACGATAACGCATATATAGCTATCAAGGTACATATATATGTTAGTGTGTATATGTCGGGAGAGCAACAGTAGTTTTGTTAGTAAACTCGTCAAGGTACATATATATGTTAGTGTGTATATGTCGGGAGAGCAACAGTAGTTTTGTTAGTAAACTCGTCAAGGTACATATATATGTTAGTGTGTATATGTCGGGAGAGCAACAGTAGTTTTGTTAGTAAACTCGTCAAGGTACATATATATGTTAGTGTATATGTCGGGAGAGCAACAGTAGTTTTGTTAGTAAACTGTCAAGTCATATATATGTTAGTGTGTATATGTCGGGAGAGCAACAGTAGTTTTGTTAGTAAACTCGTCAAGGTACATATATATGTTAGTGTGTATATGTCGGGAGAGCAAACAGTAGTTTTGTTAGTAAACTCGTCAAGGTACATATATATGTTAGTGTGTATATGTCGGGAGAGCAACAGTAGTTTTGTTAGTAAACTCGTCAAGGTACATATATATGTTAGTGTGTATATGTCGGCAGAGCAACAGTAGTTTTGTTAGTAAACTCGTTTATTAGGTGCGTGGTTTGGGTTCAGTTCCACAGTGGACTTGTAATATTTGTCATATCATAACGTCTCTCAGGTCGACCCAGCTTCAAGTGGGTACCAGGAAAAACACTGCGAAGTAAGGTTCGACATATCACCCATTTTTTGCAGACGCTCAATGAAAAACAATAGTGAAAAACGGTGTAACCATTTAGTCCCATAGACACCCCCTCCTCCTTTCCCCACCTTTTGATGGTATAAGCATTAAGCAGCGATCACAGAACGAAGAAGAAAAGAAGAATAACAGGAGGACACGTATGTCTTAAACATCATGATTGATTAATTGATAGCACCATCATGATTGCATTTCGATGAGTTACCATATGTGCTCAGACTTTTTTCTATTACACAGAAAGATCTCAACGACAGTGCACAAACTCTATAGCACCAGCGAAGGTTCGCGATGTAATTTAGAAGATGGTGAAGATATTTTGTAAGAATTTTATTTTTAAAAGTTTCTAATGAACTTTGCCCGGGCTGCTGCTTTCCCAAACCCGCTCTTTTCGATTTTGAACTTACAATCGTTCTTTACTGCACAAATTGAATACGGGACCTACGTTTTATCGTCCGTCTCCGGCTAGACTAGGAATTCGATTTCACCTGCAGTGAGATGGGGTATCTCTTGAAAAATATATCGGTGGCTCCACGAGGGAGCGCGACGAAACGAGAAGCGAGCACCTAGCCTCTACACTAGAGAGACTCCCTGAACTTAACAGAAGTGATATAACATATGACGTATACTAGAGACATGTTTTGTAAGACTGTACTTAACAGCATTGATGTAACATATGACGTATACTAGAGACATGTTTTGTAAGACTGAACTTAACAGCATTGATGTAACATATGACGTATACTAGAGACGTGTTTTGTAAGACTAAACTTAACAGCATTGATGTAACATATGACGTATACTAGAGACATGTTTTGTAAGACTATGCTAGTAACAACGATTTGCATATCACATGCTAATAAATATTGATTAAGAGTTCTCTGTAGCTAAATAGTTACGCCGTTTGCCTTATGTTCAGAAGGTCGTGGTTCAAACACAAACAGTACGGTTCTGTTAGCGATTGTCTTTATCGTGAGATTCTAAGATTGTTTCGAGTTTGTACTCTCGTGTTTTACTCTCGGTTGGTGGTTGGCGATTTCTATTGAGAGTGACAGGGTTAGTTGGAAAACCGGCAGGCATTAAGGACAATCCTACGTCTGTAGATAATTTGGAAAGTCAGTATTACTATTTTCATTGGTGTATACATATTATTTCATTTGTGTTTTGTTTTACTGGCTCTTACCGCCATGTTACAACGAGTGTACGCCAGTACGGTTGATTGATCAAACTCCTAGTGCCTCATTTTTTCGGATAGAAACTACTCGGAACATGTTTAGTGTTTAAGACTCGGTCTATTCACGTTTATGAAGCTCACATCTTCAGGTCAGGAATTAAGCATTGCACACTACACTTTGTTCTTAGCTCAAAGGCCAATAGTTATCTCACGATGATTAAACTAGTAGATTAAACTAGTAGATTAAATTAGTAGATTAAACTAGTAGATTAAATTAGTAGATTAAACTAGTAGATTAAACTAGTAGATTAAACTAGTAGATTAAACTAGTAGATTAAATGTAATTAAACTAGTAGATTAAATTAGTAGATTAAACTAGTAGATTAAATTAGTAGATTAAACTAGTAGATTAAACTAGTAGATTAAACTAGTAGATTAAACTAGTAGATTAAACTAGTAGATTAAACTAGTAGATTAAATTAGTAGATTAAACTAGTAGATTAAATTAATCAGATTAAACTAGTAGATTAAACTAGTAGATTAAATTAGTAGATTAAACTAGTAAAATTAAACTAGTAGATTAAACTAGTAGATTAAACTAGTAGATTAAACTAGTAGATTAAACTAGTAGATTAAATTAGTAGATTAAACTAGTAGATTAAATTAGTAGATTAAACTAGTAGATTAAACTAGTAGATTAAATTAGTAGATTAAACTAGTAGATTAAACTAGTAGATTAAACTAGTAGATTAAACTAGTAGATTAAATTAGTAGATTAAACTAGTAGATTAAACTAGTAGATTGAACTAGTATATTGAACTAGTAGATTAAACAGTAGATTAAACTAGTAGATTAAACTAGTAGATTAAACTAGTAGATTAAACTAGTAGATTAAACTAGTAGATTAAACTAGTAGATTAAACTAGTAGATTAAACTAGTAGATTAAACTAGTAGATTGAACTAGTAGATTAAACTAGTAGATTAAATTAGTAGATTAAACTAGTAGATTAAATTAGTAGATTAAACTAGTAGATTAAACTAGTAGATTAACCTAGTAGAAATTTAAAATAGTAGATTAAATTAGTAGATTAAACTAGTAGATTAAACTAGTAGATTAAACTAGTAGATTAAACTAGTAGATTAAACTAGTAGATTAAATTAGTAGATTAAACTAGTAGATTAAACTAGTAGATTGAACTAGTAGATTAAACTAGTAGATTGAACGATGCCGGGAGTTGAACAATGTACAGCGTCGTACAAACCAGACCTACAGACATTCTCTGAGCATGTTACGTCATATTGTTGTAATATCAGTTTTAATTGTAACTTGTTCTATTTTGTTTGATAGTAACATGATCTCAGTTTATCAACCATACACGTCATTGAGACATAAACATCTGATCTAACAGTTACACACATGTTGTTAGTTCATTGACAAAACATAGACTCTAAAGGTTTTGCCACTTGGTGAGAATGAAACCGAATACATCAGTTGCAAGAGCGTACATCCTGAAAATGGATTCATCAAGAGGAAGTGGTAGACCAAAAAAAAGATGGATTGATGGAGTTACAAATATCTTAAAACTCCACAATATCACAGCATATCAAGCGATCGAGCGTACACTATCTCAGAAACCGATCATCATTTATACATGCGACGCCTAACGGCAAAAATTAGATAAAGGCAACAGAAAAAATAACATACAAATCCTATTTAATCAAAATAAACCCGTTATGTAACCAAAAACTGGACACATTTTAGATGTCATATATATATATAGGTTATCATTTATTTATGATGTAATTTCTGTGTTAGTTCATCTGTTAAGTAACCTTTCTACTTGTCCTTAACTGACTCGGTCAACTTTCTTGATACGTCAGTGATCTCAATTTATATTGAGATTGATCTCAACAAAACTGGTTTGTCCATTATTTATTTTAATACAGGAAGACACCATGTGGTTGGACAGCAGGGGTGGAAGATCACAGACGATGCTAATATAAACAGATTCAACTAGGCCTGTCATGAAGGATGAAGCTAAAAGTGGAAAAGACAGTTAGCCGGTCACATCAGACAAAGATTGTCTTTGATGTAGTTTTATAATCTATACGTCTGATGAAGATCTAAAGGCTAAGGGCTAAGGGCTAAGGGCCAAAGGGCACAGGATTGACTTCATTGTACTGAGTTTTACCCCATATGGTTCAGTCCCTGTCAACAGAAACCACTTGCCATCTCCCGAGTGTTGCACAAGCACGAACTCCGTCGCTAGTCTCTTTCTTCGACCGCTCCATATCGACCACCTGTTAACAGTTCTCTGTGATTTGTATGTGATCTGAGCATAAGAGCGTTTGTACGTTGTGTCAGTTATGCGCCCACAAGTAGGCCAGCATATCCAATTTATGTGACGTTTTTATTTACTAGGATACTTCCTAGACCCTACCTCAGTCACCTCTTGCGATATGCTTTGTAGGTTGAAGTGTTACTAATTTCACTGACAGCTAAGCAACAGAGGATCAACAGCATTTTCATATTTACTTTGTGTTACCAGAGTCAAACATGGACAATGAAAAAAGCGCATGCGCAAAAATAACTACATGTGAAATGCGCTGCCTTCGAAAAGTTACCAACAACACCAAAAGGCACAGTCACCAACATCCAGCATAGGAAAGAAAGTTGGCACAGAACCTTGCTTGAGTTGCATTGAAAACAAATACGAAGCTCATGCTCTGTCAATGAGATCTTTCTGTATAAGAACGAGATCGGAGCACAAATAATTAGTCGCCGATGATGCTTCTAACGTCAGTCAATCAATCAATCAATCAGACTCGTCATATAAGATCACGAATTGTTACCTGGATCTCATGCAATCTCACACACTCAGGTAAGGAATACAAAGCGTTAATCAAGAAGTCTAGAAGATACAATATATCATACCCTCGTTCTTCGCTTGGCTCACTGGCAGTGGAATACCATTTTAAACCTGGACACTAGTTAGCTGTTAGCTTTATTCTTCTACGAACTGGTTTCTTGATCCATGAAAGTAACTAAACCATAAACCAGTTTTACTTATTTTCCACCAATATCAAAGTCTAGTTTCTCGTCCCTTATTATAACTTTCCATCTTGCTATTCTCCCTTCACACATACTCATATCTCTTAACTTTCTCACTCTCTAATTCTCTCATCTTTATCAAATCTTTCTATCTTGTTCATTCATATTAACCAATATTATTATATAGTTCCTTCACTAAATCTTTATATTTTCTATGTAGCTTTTTTCACTTCTTTTATATTTCTCTATGTTCTCTTCTCACTTCTTATATTGTTCTGTTGTAGCTCTTCTCTGCTTCATCTCGTAATGTTCTCAGTGATTTACTCTACTTATATTTCATCTTATATTTTGATCTCCAGCTCTTCCCACTTCACCCTAATAATTTTCAACCTAACTCTCTCTCCTTCACCAATTTTCTTTATTATTTTCCTTGTCATTTCCTTTATCATTTCCCTTCGTTCATAATTTCCCTTAAAACCTATTGTACTTTTACTCTCTCATTAGCAGCTTGAAGAGTGCAACGTCCTCCACAACTCTATCCCGCCCCGGAACAAAAACTACCAACATTAGAAGCCCAACACTCGATCCGTTCTTGTGTAGTTTCTCCCAAAATTGTCCATACAAACCGTGGTAATGACCTTCTTTAAATTGGGTATATTGGCTGCTTGTGATGTCCTTGGGGCAGTGAATGTATAAAGGGAAATGAGAGGAGAGAGAGAGAATCCTGGAGGAGTGAAAGAATACAGAATGTTCAAAGAAGAGGTAAATTAGTAGAAGAAGTAGGAAGCGCAGAATTAGAGAAGTATAAGGAGGAGGAAAAACAAAAAGGTTGATAGGTAATGTGGTGAGTGAAACAAATCAGTGTAGAGAAAGAGTGGGGAGAGAGGGAGAGAGGTAGAGAAGAAGAGTGATAGAGGAAAAATGTAAGAGAGGTAGAGAGAGAGAGAAGGAGAGTGATAGAGGAAAAATGTAAGAGAGGTAGAGAGAGAGAGAAGGAGAGTGATAGAGGAAAAATGTAAGAGATGTAGAGAGAGAGACTGTATGTGGAAGATGACTACATACACTCGTGGATACATGGATACTATCTTGATATTTTAATGATACAATAAGAGGTGGTTAGATAAACAAATGGATAAAGTGGATAAAGGATACTTTGAAGAGGTAGACGGATACAGGAAAAGCTGAAGAGAGAAAGACAAAATTGGGTTAAAGTTCCCCATCACCATGTGTCCTTTTGGCACCACTATTCAAACCACATAATATATCCTGCAAGACTGTCCCTGTATGTCCTCCCTAGAAAGGAATGCTGGCCCTACAACTGAACATTAAATTCAAAACTACATGGTACCAGAGATGAGCTCCAGACAACAGTCGACTTCATCATAAAAACGCGTCTAACGGTATAATCATCAAACTAAAGGCACCAGAGATGAGCTCCAGACAACAGTCGACTTCATCCCTAAGAACACGTCTAACGATATAATCATCAAAACTACATGGCACCAGAGATGAGCTCAGACAACAGTTGACTTCATCATAAGAACACGTCTAACGGTATAATCATCAAAATAGCTATCGCAAAGAAGAAGGTTAAAAGCAAGACACAGTTATATAATTGTTACTGACAAAAATAATGTGGTATAATTACGTTGATAAGTATATCATTAGGTTGATCAGCATATAATTATGTTGATAAGCATAGCAAAACACGTACAAGCAAAAGTTTCTATAATTTTTCAAAATACAGAAACAGTGACGATAAACAGCAACGTTTCGACCAAACAGCCTTTATCAAGCAAACGACACAACAGGAGTGACGAATTATAGAGAACACTTACAAATGGACGATAACGGAAACATGCAATTGTATCTAATGAACTGGGAATAAAACGAATAACGAAATGAGTGCAACACAAAACTAGAAGTGGAAAGAAGAGAAACAATATACAATCAAGGGAAAATATAAATTATATATATGAAGCAAATACACATATAGATTACAAGGCATGAGATGAGAAAGTACTAGAAGCATAGGAATGTAATGCTTGAGTTCAGAGGCCGCAAGGTACCATATAACGAAATAAAACGGTTCTCCAGAGCAAATCGACTACGATCATCAGAGGGAAAATGATCGAATGGATGTGATAATATTGCACCGCTTGCAGATAATGGCATAGATAATATTGCGGGACTCGCACGTGAAACTGTCTTCAATAACGAACGTGGCTTTTGGAAAAGACACAGTTTAAGAAGCACTAGGTTAAGAAGAAGAAGGTTAAAAGCAAGACACACATTAGGTGCTTGCTTCTGCTATCAGCGCGTTCAGAAATTTCTCGCAGGAAATTCGCAGGTTAGTTCTCTCTAACCAGCATAGAACTTCCAATTCTGACAGGGTGAAACTTGTCTTAACTTTCCACCCTCATAGTTCCCTTGTGAAAAAGTCTTATTCCGTCATCTCTCCATTCTTCAGTGTGATCCTGAGACACGTTCAATCTTCCAACACTATCCTTGGTGGCGTACAGACGGGACAGAAGTCTTGAGATATGTTGGTTCCCGTCATCTCAAACCTAATATCAAGACTCATTTTGGCACCATCAGTGTGGCCGTCGGCGCTGCAACACGTGTGTATGTAATACAGACCCGCACTGTGTCTTTTCCAAAACCACGTTTGTTATTGAATACAGTTTCACGTGCTCTTATCCCAGAGTCGTGCTATTACAGAGTCCCCTAATCTTATCTATGTCATTATCTGCAAGCGGTGCAACAAGGCCTATATTGGAGAAACCGGCAAGAGGCTCAGTGACCGATTCGCCCAACACTTGCGCGATATCCCCAATGCTATGTGACCACTGTAGCTACCATTTCAATGATACTGGCCATTTAGGAGCTTGCGATGTCCAGGTCACAGCCATTCGATCATGTTCCTCTGATGATCGTAGTCGATTTGCTCTGGAGAACCGTTTTATTTCGTTATATGGTACCTTGCGGCCTCTTGAACTCAACGCATTACATTCCTATGCTTCTTAGTACTTTCTCATCTCATGCCTTGTAATCTATATGTGTATTTGCTTCATATATATAATTTATATTTTAACTTGATTGTATATTGTTTCTCTTCTTTTCCACTTCTAGTTTTGTGTTGCACTCATTTCGTTATTCGTTTTTATTCCCAGTTCATTAGATACATTTGCATGTTTCCGTTATCGTCCATTTGTAAGTGTTCTCTATAATTCGTCACTCCTGTTGTGTCGTTTGCTTGATAAAGGCCTTTTGGTCGAAACGTTGCTGTCTATCGTCACTGTTTCTGTATTTTGTAAAACTATAGTACTTTGTTTGTACGTGTTTGCTATTTACCAAGTTTTATTGAAGTCTTTTCCTTTTTTGATAAACATATCATTATGTTGATAAGCATGTCATTATGGTGATAAACATATCATTATGTTAAGTATATCATTACGTTGATAAGTATATAATTATCACAGATGAAGCGGTATGATAAGAGAAAGCGAAGTAAGATATCGAGTAAGAGAAAGAGAAAAGAGACAAATGTGAGAGATAGATTCAGACAGAGTAAAGTATAAGATTGATTGAAAGTTGCAGAGATAAATCTGGAGAAGAGACAGAAGAAAACAAACTAATACAAGACAGAATAGATAGAAATGTATGAATGAGAGGTAGAGAAAGAGAGAAAGAGAGTGTCAGACTTGTAGAGAATCTGAGAGGAAGTTGAAGAAAGAGAGAAAGAGAGTGTCAGACTTGTAGAGAATCTGAGAGGAAGTTGAAGAAAGAGAGAGAGTGTCAGACTTGTAGAGAATCTGAGAGGAAGTTGAAGAAAGAGAGAAAGAGAGTGTCAGACTTGTAGAGAATCTGAGAGGAAGTTGAAGAAAGAGAGAAAGAGAGTGTCAGACTTGTAGAGAATCTGAGAGGAAGTTGAAGAAAGAGAGAAAGAGAGTGTCAGACTTGTAGAGAATCTGAGAGGAAGTTGAAGAAAGAGAGAAAGAGAGTGTCAGACTTGTAGAAAATCTGAGAGGAAGTTGAAGAAAGAGAGAAAGAGAGTGTCAGACTTGTAGAGAATCTGAGAGGAAGTTGAAGAAAGAGAGAAAGAGAGTGTCAGACTTGTAGAAAATCTGAGAGGAAGTTGAAGAAAGAGAGAAAGAGAGTGTAAGACTTGTAGAGAATCTGAGAGGAAGTTGAAGAAAGAGAGAAAGAGAGTGTCAGACTTGTAGAAAATCTGAGAGGAAGTTGAAGAAAGAGAGAAAGAGAGTGTCAGACTTGTAGAGAATCTGAGAGGAAGTTGAAGAAAGAGAGAAAGAGAGTGTCAGACTTGTAGAAAATCTGAGAGGAAGTTGAAGAAAGAGAGAAAGAGAGTGTCAGACTTGTAGAGAATCTGAGAGGAAGTTGAAGAAAGAGAGAAAGAGAGTGTCAGACTTGTAGAGAATCTGAGAGGTAGAGAAAGAGAGAAAGAGAGTGTCAGACTTGTAGAGAATCTGAGAGGAAGTTGAAGAAAGAGAGAAAGAGAGTGTCAGACTTGTAGAGAATCTGAGAGGTAGAGAAAGAGAGAAAGAGAGTGTCAGACTTGTAGAGAATCTGAGAGGTAGAGAAAGAGAGAAAGAGAGTGTCAGACTTGTAGAGAATCTGAGAGGAAGTTGAAGAAAGAGAGAAAGAGAGTGCCAGACTTGTAGAAAATCTGAGAGGAAGTTGAAGAGAGGTTAAGATGCATATCTGAAAGTTAAAGTTAATTGCTTATCCTATACAGGACTTTGTGAATCAACCCCAGCTTTTTAACACTGTGTGCGATTTTTCTAGGCATTATTACGTTCAGTAGTTTGCCATTGCTTTCTGAACGGTAGTGCCATCGTCCTTTTGTAAAAATCCACGCGAAACAACCTGCAACCAAGCTGTCCGCAGCGTGATTTGAACTAAGAACGACGGCTTAATATACCGAGTCACTATCCCTAAGCACAGACGCATCTCTGAAACAGAGAGAAAATATAGAGAGACAAACATAAACATACATATGTAGGAAGTAAAACAATCATACAGACATATTTCTTCTTCCAACTCTCCATATCGACCACTTGTTAACCACCCTATATGATCTGTATGTGATCTGAGCCTAAGAACGATTGTACGTTGTGCCAGTTATGCGCCTACAAGTAGGCCAGCACATTCGATTTCTGCCACGCTTTAAAAAACTAGGTAGCCTTCAGAGGCCCTACCTTAGTCGCCTCTTACGTCATGCCTGTAGGTCGCTATGGTAATGAAGAAAGCAAGCTTTATGCACACATCAGTAAGATGTGGGATATTAGGCGCCACGAGTACGCAAGAGTTCATAAAAGGCAAACGAACAAAATATTTTATCAACCCCTAGTAACAATTGCTATAAGAAATAGAAGATGGAGATATGTTGGGCATACTCTGAAAGAAATGATTCAAGAATCACGAAGTGGACCAGGAAGGGAAAGACAACTAGTTCAAGAAAGAAAGGACACCATACGGAAACCTTGAGACGAATTTTACTAAAACATGCGAGAAATATCGGAATTAGTTCCATAGAAGAGATTGGAAAAGTTGATAAGGATAGAGAAATATGGATACATTGTCTGCAGACTCTATGTAACATATAACGGTTGTTTAAAATTAAAATAAAAAAAACTGTCGATACTGGCTGTAATACCGCTTTGTGGGCAGTGTAGGACAGGAACGACAGGAGTATGTGGAAGTTAATGACCGCATGGCTAGTGCAGTCGTCACGTAACTGTTCAGGTTAGGATGTTTTCTTTATGCCCTCAACAGAAACAACTCTTTGGTCTTACTGAGGATTGAGCCTGGGATCCTGCATGAGAGACACGGGCTAATCCATTCGGCCAAACGTATAAATACCAGACACAACTGCAGCCTTTTAGTTTGATTGGGGACAATCAAAGGCTAGCGGAATAAACCGTACACAAAACTGGACGACAGGAAGACCAAGTAGTCCACAAAAAGACTGGTTTCCTTGGCAGATGACGCTCAACAGCCCGGAAGGGTAGGTCGTCTAAGGGTCGCTACCCTGAAAGAAAATAGCCACCTGCTGCCTTGTAGGTTGGCTGGAAACAGCAAAAGGCTAACGGAGAGCGAACCCAGTAAACGCTGTTTGAAATCAGACACTTCACCGAAGCATAAGCACTAGAGCTCCAAATGGTATTGAAGATTGTGACGTAAAATACGTTCTTGACAACGGCTGTTTATATATCACAATAAGAATGCATAAAAGGGCAGAAAAAGAACGATCGATCGATCGATCGATCGAGAGAGAGAGAGAGAGAGAGAGAGAGAGAGAGAGAGAGAAATACCAGTCATATAACAGTACAAGATGAATATAACAAAGTACGAATTATAAACGCTTCTTCTATATGTCCTGAAATAAAATACATGAAAAAAACCAACCTATGTACTGTTCCCATGACACAGAAATGACAATAGACTTGCAAATGATAACGACAATCTTAAAGATCTATCATCGCCATAGTCGTGAACGTAACAGAAGAATTATAATAAATTGCGTAGGCCAAGCGATATACAAAAATAGCCTTGTCGTGCGAAAACTTGCACTTGCCCTAACGTACTCTTAAATTGAGCGAGCGTTAATTACAGTAAAGTTCCTGCCCCTGCAGCCTTGTTGACGTCAGCAAGTGGGGCCAAATTATATGGTTTCTTGTGTGAACAGTTCATTACAGGATTGGTTATACGATGTCCTGCAGTTCGAATCTTCCAAACTTGTCTCTCCCAATTCTGATTTGGCTGTACTTTCCTCGCTGTTTTCGTGTTCAACTGTGTTCCAGGCATAAGAAGAAAATGAAGTTAAATATATGAGCTAATAATAGGAGACTTTAAATATAGAGACAATATAATCAGAGACACACAAAACGGAAGTAGATATACAAGAATGCGATATGTAATCATCAAGTCTCAAGTAGATATACAAGAATGCAATATGTAATCATCAAGTCTCAAGTAGATATACAAGAATGCAATATGTAATCATCAAGTCTCAATCAGAATTACTGTGGGAGTCGTTCTAGATTTCAGATAGACGTTAACGGTATCATCATCGTTGTCATTCTTATCATCCTCATCATCATCATTCTCATCATCATTATCCTCATCATTATCCTCATCATTATCCTCATCATTATCCTCATCATTATCCTCATCATTATCCTCATCATTATCATCGGCATCATCATCATCATCATCATCATCATCATCATAATCATCATCATCATCATCATCATCATCATCATCATAATCATCATCATCATCAATCATCATCATCATCATCAGTACCATCATCATCATCATCATTGTCATCATTATCATAATCATCATCATCATCATCATCATCATTGTCATCATTATCATAATCATCATCATCATCAGTACCATCATCATCATCATCCTCATTGTCGTCATCATCATCATCATCATCCCTACCTTCACTATCATTATCATCAACAATCATCATCATCATTATTACTATTAAATCATCACATAGCTATCGACCAATGATCATCATCATCAATCTCTGTCTCCCCCATATGCCCTTTAAACCCCGGTTGGTACATTATTCCTCAACCAACACACACCAAGTTTTCCGGGGATCGAGATCGAGATCGAGATCGAGAGAGAGAGATACCAAATCTTCCTATATTTAACCATATCTTGCAACTTCTTCAAGCTTTTTTGTATATCGTAAATGTCTTCATATTTCTTCTCAGTCCATTTCTAAACCTGACCTATTTTGCTTTCCGTCTGGGTTTCAGAAAAAGTGCCATTCTTGTTGTTCTGTTGTCTTTCTATTACTTGTGTCCCACACAGGCCTCTATTACTTGTGTCCCACGCCAGGCCTTCTATTACTTGTGTCCACCCAGGCCTTCTATTACTTGTGTCCCACGCAGGCCCTAATTGTCAATTCTTTGCATGTTCTTCCCATGTTTTCATTGACATGTAGGCCTTCTATTCTTATGTCCACGAAGCCTTCTATTACTTGTGTCCCACGTCAGACCTACAATTACTGTCCAATCAGCTCAATATTGTGTCCCACGCCAGGCCTTCTATTACTTGTGTCCACCCAGGCTTCTATTACTTGTGTCCACCCAGGCCCTCTATTACTTGTGTCCCACGCAGGCCTTCTATTACTTGTGTCCCACCAGGCCTCTATTACTTGTGTCCCGCCAGGCCTTCTATTACTTGTGTCCCACGCCAGCCCTTCATTATTGTGTCCCACGCTAGGCCTTCTATTACGTGTCCAGCCAGCCTTCATTACTTTGTCCACGTCAGGCCTTCTATTACTTGTGTCCACGCAGGCCTTCATTCTGTTCCATCAGGCCTTCTATTACTTGTTCACGCTAGGCCTAATTTCAATTCTCTTGCACGTTCTTCTCCATGTTTTCATTGGACATGTAGGCCTTCTTTTCTCAATCAATGTCATCGAAGAACTGTTATTACATTACCACTACTGACATACAACATACATGCACAATCAACATCAAATATTTATCTTTTAATAATGGACTCCAATGATGTAAAGTTTAGTTAAAAACTCTTCATTTTTCTATCTTATTTGTTGAAATATTGTGCAATATTCTTTATAAACATTTATCTTGAAATATATCCTGCTTATATTATATAGTTAGCCTACTCCATCACTCACTACTGTATAATAATATTCCTGACACTGTTCTTATGAAATGCGATGCTAAAACTATCTTCAGCAAAATTTTAGCTTTTCATTGCAGTTTGTGAAACAGTCATCTGATACATTTCAGGTTGCTTTTTTAGTTCAAAGCCCAACCTCCGTAAGCGTAGGAGGGGCGAAATTGTCAAAAAAATTTGTATTGATGGATTACTGATATTATTTTAAGAACATAAACCCCATCTGTGTAGTACTGCATATACTGCATTATTTTATTGTAACTAGGTGTACGATTTGATTGATCGTGAGGAGGCTGTTAGAACTACGTCGTTTTCCAAATATATGTTTGACAAACATCAAATATATGTTTGACAAAAATCAAATATATGTTTGACAAAAATCAAATATCAAACTGTAAAGGCGAAGGATTGACTTTATTGCACCTGATTTTCCTCTCTGGCTCCGTCCCTATCTGGCTCCGTCCCTATCTGGCTCCGTCCCTATCTGGCTCCGTCCCTATCTGTCTCCGTCCCTATCTGGCTCCGTCCCTCTCTGGCTCCGTCCTCTCTGGCTCGTCCCTATCTGGCTCCGTCCCTATATGTTACCAAGAGTGTTGTACAAAGCATGAACTCCGTAGCTCCAGCAACAATCCTAGGGATCTCATAAAAATGTGCACATGTTACTCAGTCCGGATTGATTCGAACCTACAACCGTCAGAACAGCAGGCAAAAATCTGAACCATTTCGTTATAGAGACCACCTACACGGATAGAATGTAAACCATTTCGTTACAGAGACCACCTACACGGATAGAATGTGAACCATTTCGTTACAGAGACCACCTACAAGGATAGAATGTGAACCATTTCGTTACAGAGACCACCTACAAGGATAGAATGTGAACCATTTCGTTACAGAGACCACCTACAAGGATAGAATGTGAACCATTTCGTTACAGAGACCACCTACAAGGATAGAATGTGAACCATTTCGTTACAGAGACCACCTACAAGGATAGAATGTGAACCATTTCGTTACAGAGACCACCTACAAGGATAGAATGTGAACCATTTCGTTACAGAGATCACCTACACGGATAGAATGTGAACCATTTCGTTACAGAGACCACCTACAAGGATAGAATGTGAACCATTTCGTTACAGAGATCACCTACAAGGATAGAATGTGAACCATTTCGTTACAGAGACCACTTACAAGGATAGAATGTGAACAATAGAAACAATGGTTGAAGCACACTGTGTGTAAATCTAGTAACAAAATCATCAACCAAACAAAATATTACATTTTCTCCCAAAACTCTCCCAAAGTAGATTGCTGCCAAGTCCATCGTATTGATCCTGCATCCAAAATTGAGACATGTATCCCTCCAGGGTTTACAGTAATACGCTGGTGACTTGTCACGTTCAAATGTCTCCCACAAGTAAGATTTACTGAGATTCAAAATTACAAATTTAGATTTGAAATGACGATAAAATACTATTTCAGTTTTGCAGGGGATTCAGTGTGTAATCACAAATATACAAGGTACAAAAAGTGCAAACTCTAATGTTTGACATGGTTAAATCAAGTTCAAATGTTAATTGCATTGCATGGTCAAACGTAGTTCTAACTCTAAACCTCTCATGGTTAAATCAAGTTCAAACTTTAGCGCCTGGCATGGTAAAAAACTTAAAACTATAAACATGGCATATTTAAATAAAGTTTCGACTTTAATTCCTTGCATTGTCAAAACAAAGTCCAAATTTGAATGCATTGATTGGTTAAATAAAATTCAAACTCTAAACCAGCAATAATTAAATGAAGTTCAAATGTTAATGGCAAACTTAAAAGCTCTTTACACTTTCTTATCACATTTCTTTTGATGTCTTTGTTTTGCGATATTCATATATTAATGTACTTGTCTCACATTTGTGTCATTATTGCGATATAAATATATTACTGTACTTGTCTCACATTTGTGCCATTATTGCAATCGAGTTGCAAATCTACAATCATTATTTTATATTTATACCTCTGCGATCCCATACAGAGGAAGGACGACCACGGATAAGATGGACTCGGGATATGAGTGATGATTAGATCATGACGGCTACAGACACGGACGTATGAGAGAGTGAAGTTCCGGAGAGAACTGTTAGGGTGGCAAAGTTCTGTTCAGGACAAGCTATTGAATGATTATCAGCAGTCTAGTCACTATCATTCTGAAATATTTCCAACCACAGACAATATGAAAAAGAAAACAGATGATAAAAAGTATTTTCCTACTAATACTTTGTTAGCAATGCCAAATTTGGTCTCTTACAGCAACACACCACAGAAAGCTCACCACGTTTGAAATGAAATGCTTGAGGAAGGCAGTGGAGTCACCAGGAAAGACAGACTGCGAAATGAGGACATCAGAAGCAGAATGGGCATAACTTCATGCACCGAATATATCGAAAGACAACAATGCAGTGGTTTGGACATTTAATGAGAATGGAATACAACCAAAAACCAATAACAGCATACAATAAAAAGAGATCAGGTATTAGAGCCAAGGGAATACCAAGACAAAGATGGAAAGACAATACCAAGACCACACTAAACAAAGAAGGACTTAACAAGGGCAACTCATCTCGCACTGGAATGCTAATTAAAGCCCCACCCCTACGCTTAACGGCAATAGTGGACAACCAATTCCATTATCCACCTGGGGACAGACAATAGACGATGTATACATATTCATGAACATAACTTAGATTTGTTGACACGGGATAATGGTAATATTATACAACAGACAAACCTTACTTTATATTATAACATCTATTGATTTATACTGTAGCATGGTATCTAATTGGTTATATGAGAGCCCCTCAGTGCTGAGTCATTCAACACAATGTCAAGAGATCGATTGTATTCAAATTATTTCACAATCAAATACAAATAAAGTAACCATAAGCTGCGATTGTTACAAGGATAATAGAAAGAAAATAGATCTACATTTCTACAGGCAAAGAATTAACTTCTTCTTCTCCCAGCGCTCTATATCGACCTCTTGTTGTAACCACTCTGTGATTTGTATGTGATCCAAGCCTAAGAGCAATAGTACTCTGTGTCAGTTATGCGGATACAAGTAGGCCAGCACATCCGATGTCTGCGATGATTTTTATTTACTAGGGTAGCTTCTCTAGGCGCCTACCGTATTCCCATCTTACGACATGCAATGTAGGTAACAGTGTTACTATTCTCTGCTCCCCATGAGAGCCCCAGCAACACACGGGCTGGATTGACTTCAGTGCACCGGGTTTCTCAATATGGATCGGTCCATCTCAGCAAATATGGTAAACCATCTGCCCAGAGTGTTGTACAAATCAAGAATTGCGTAGCTCAAGCAACAATCCTAGGGATCGCTGGAACACAAAATGCTGATGTTAAATGTACTATGCGATCCGGATTCAAATCCACAATCTTCATAGAGAAGATAAACTAGAAGAAGAACAAGAATTTCCTGGTAGAAACACGCAACATCTGATTTATACATGAATGTGTTATTATGAGATTAACGCTCTGCCTACTGCGCTACCTTGGCTTTAGACTGGATGGGATGATTACTTGGCTATATCTGTGGCTAAGTTGTTAATCTGTTTGTCTTTCGTTTCGAAGGTCGTGAGTTCCAATCTGAACCGAATTGTTTTCTTCATAAGTGCAATTTTTCTGTAGATTTATAGGATTAATGATGAAGTTACGGAGTTAGTGCTTTGTGCAATACTCGCGGCTGGTGGCGTGTCATTTGAGGAGACTGACCCATCAGGTGCATTTAAGTCAATCATCTGTACTTAGACTATAACGAACTGACCAACATTGTGCTCCACTCTTCTTTCTGTTCTGTGGTTACAAGATAGTAGATTCATGATGTTTATAAACTCGATACGCAGTGAAATCTAAGACAGGACGAGACTACGTCACGAGAAATGTGGTTTTAAATTTGGGGGTTTTTTGTGTGCTTTTTTCCCGATCCAGAAGCACTTGAGCTTTTCAGCTCTTCGGCTCGGTGCCATGGACATCGTAACTCGGTTCGGTGCCACGAACACCGTAAATCTGGGGAATCTGTGGCTTTTTCTGCCATCCCGCGGAATTGAACCCGCACACACAGAGGGATAGTCACCCGTAGTCCAACGAGCTACGAACACGCTGGGCAGACGGACGAATTTGGGCTTTAAAGACGCATAAAAAGATGTAACGTAGATTGTTATTATTCATCTAGATGCTACTGCTCATGGCTGGCTTGTATTCGGTAACGTGTCTGTGAACACGACTTGTGAGTCTGGAAATTTCAGCACATATTGTCGAATTACTTCTTCACTATATTTGCCACCATTACGAAAGACATGTTCCACCAAAAATGACCCTATTTTCAAAGGTTAACACCATTTCCTTTCAGCAATGAAATCGTGAATATAATATAGTACTGTTGCACACAGGATTATGGAACTCTGAATATCATGGCGTAAATTTCCATCATTCGTGACGTAGTTACTAAAATATTTTCCAAATTCACTGCACAGCGACTGTATAAACACACTGTACTTCTGTTTTCTATGTGGATATTTCAAGAATTAGACCAAAATTTCACTGCTATTATGTCTAGGAAGTTAGCCACCACAGATCCATCATTTAGTTGTCTGTTGTTCCCAGAATAAGTTACCGTTCATGTACTTTATTGTTTGAAATAGAAGGTTGTCTCATTCTCTTCCGAATCTTTATCATTTTTACAGCAAAAATGACAAAACTGAGTAATGAACTAACATACCAAAAATACATTATTCTAATTTTTTTTAATATTAAAATAATTTGCTAACTAAATAATAGATTTGAACTATTTCTTTTTGGTTATTTGTAACTGAACCGACGTCAGTGCACTCTGGGAAGATTAATAAGGGTTCAATCTCCTTCAATAGATGTCAAAGGCCATGCTTACTGATCGCTCACGTAGCTCGGTGTTTTTGGGGGTTTTCCCGATCCAGAAGCTCTTGATCTTTCAGCTCTCCGGCTCGGTGCCATGTACATCGTAACCCTTCTGTTCGGTGCCACGAAAATCGTAAATCTGGAGAACCTGTGGCTTTTCTGCGAGCCCGCGGAATTGAACCCGCACTCACAGAGGGTTTATCATCTGTCGTCCAAAGCGCTACGAACACGCAGGGCAGGTGGGCATAGCTCGGTGGTTAAACACAAACCTCACTCTGCCTCTCAGTATAGACAACGTATCAATTCATTTCTAATACACAAATATGTCTGTTGTGTCACTCATCTTATTGATTAAATATTCAATTTACTAACCATAAATTGATTTGGTTGCAATGACAGAAAAATATATATTTAATGCTATCAATACATTTACTTTTACTCTTTCTATTCTCCATTCCAGTTTTTCTAACAGCGTCGGATAAGAAGAGATTTCTAGAACGAGCCTTTATTTGCGCTTTATAAATAGTGTCTGTTATCTCTGAGGTCCAACGTTTGCGTGGCCGACCTTTTGCTTTGTATCTTTTGTATCGGAACAACATTGCTCTTTGAGGTGCACTGTCTGTTGGTAATCTGTTTATGTGACCGAACCATTTAATTTGTTGTTTCTTGATGGAAGTCCAGTACTGATGTTGTACACACTTTTGTCCTGGTGTCTTCATTTCTCAACCGGTCTCTTCTTGTTACCTCCACCATTCTGCGTAGACACTTCATCTCTGGCGTGACTAGTTTTCTTCTATCATTTGATGTCAGCGTCCAGGTCTGGCACTGATAGCATAATGTAGGGAGAAAGATTGTGTTGAACAATTCTCTTTTTGTGTTCATGATGACATGTTTGCATTTTAAAATTGGCGCCATTTGTCCTATCATTTGATTTGTTTTATTGCATCTATGTTGGATGTCAATAGTTATTCTTCCGTTTGCTGAAAAAGTGCTTCCTGGGTATGTAAAGACTTGATCTAATTGGCGATTGTCGATGGAGATATTGATAGTTTTTTCTTCTCTAGTGAATTCATTACTTCGATTTTGTCCATGTTTATTTTCAAATTGTGACATCTACATGACGTCATCTCAATACATCTACATGACGTCATCCTAATACATCTACAAGAAGCCATCTTAATACATCTACATGAAGATATTTTGTAAAGATGTCGTTTTCAGAACATAATTTCCCCAAAATTAAATCAACAATAGTGATTTAGCTAGGGTCATTGGCGTCGTGGCAAGCGAAGTCGTTAACCTGTTACGTTGATGATCGACGTCGTGGAGAGCAAAGTTGATAACCTGTTACGTTGATGATCGACGTCGTGGAGAGCAAAGTTGATAACCTGTTACGTTGATGATCGGCGTCGTGGAGAGCAAAGTTGATAACCTGTTACGTTGATGATCGACGTCGTGGAGAGCAAAGTTGATAACCTGTTAGGTTGATGATCGGCGTCGTGGAGAGCAAAGTTGATAACCTGTTACGTTGATTATCGGTGTCGTGGAGAGCAAAGTTGATAACCTGTTAGGTTGATGATCGGCGTCGTGGAGAGCAAAGTTGATAACCTGTTACTTTGATGACCATTTACATTGGCGACTTCTGGGTTCGAGGTCAGTTTGGGTCAAAGATTTTCAGTATGCACAGACAAGGAACGCATCGATGATGAGGGATGCTGGCAACAAGGAAAGCAAGAGCTAACGCACAAATTAGCTTGAGGCACCATATTGGGTACATTGTCTAACTTCACCAGAATCCATAGTAGAAGGACACAAAAGAAGTGCGTCTCGTCATCACATTCATTCAGATAGGTCCCTGCCCCTTTTTGCAAACAGGTGCCGCCATCTCCCCTTCCCTCTTGCATTCTTTTGCTGTTGACAAGAATTTCGATTGAAACGAAATGTAAGATTAATCCTAAAAATAGTAATTTTTGACAACTAAATCCGTTTTTTCCCTCTTCTTCTCATCTATAATTTACTTTTCTTTTATAGAAGTGTTGTGAAAGGGATGCGCTGTACTCGTTATCCCTTCTTCTGTGTGGCGATCTCTGTGTTAGAGTCGATATCAGGGCATTCTTGCAGTGTCCAAATCAGTTATTTGTTTTTTTTATAATTTGTGTGACTGGTTTCATTCAGTCTCTATTTCTTCATTTCAAATTTGTCTCTTATTGTCAATAAATCATTTACGAATTTGTCTCATTGTCAATAAATCATTTACGAACTTTGTCTCTTATTGTCAATAAATCATTTACGAACTTTGTCTCTTATTGTCAATAAATCATTTACGAACTTTGTCTCTTATTGTCAATAAATCATTTACGAACTTTGTCTCTTATTGTCAATAAATCATTTACAAATGTTGTCTCTTATTGTCAATAAATCATTTACAATTTGTCTCTTATTGTCAATAAATCATTTACGAACTTTGTCTCTTTTTTCAAAATCATTTACGAACTTTGTCTCTTATTGTCAATAAATCATTTACAAATGTTGTCTCTTATTGTCAATAAATCATTTACGAACTTTGTCTCTTATTGTCAATAAATCATTTACGAACTTTGTCTCTTATTGTCAATAAATCATTTACGAACTTTGTCTCTTATTGTCAATAAATCATTTACGAACTTTGTCTTTATTGTCAAATCATTTCGAACTTTGTCTCTTATTGTCAATAAATCATTTACAATGTTGTTCTATTGTCAATAAATCATTTACAAATGTTGTTCTTATTGTCAATAAATCATTTCAATTTTGTCTCTTTTGTCAATAATCATTTAAAATTTGTCTCTATTGTCAATAAATCATTTACGAATATTAAACAATTGTCTCTTGTTATTTTCCCCAACCCCATACGTAATTATCCGTGCCAGGAACAAGTCGTTAGTACTAACAAGAATCTAATGTGGAGACACTTTTTTTCCTTTTCATTCTTTCATGAAACTACTTGTGTTGCTGTGCTGTCTTTGTTGACCCCTATTTGTTAGTTTTGTTGCAGACGAACGTGTGGGTGTAAGTGTGGTAATGTGAACTCTTCTTAATGTTTTTCATCGATTAGCTGGTGATTGCCATGACACACGTTCATATCATTATCTTTACTTGTTGGTTACTAGAATAACAACTAAGGATATTTCGGGGTTTTTCTCGTTCTTTGTTGTTGCTAAGTCTGAGTTTCAAGCTGTGCAAACCTCCTACGCGATTCAATCATTCTGGCAACCAATTGTTTTGTTGATTGTCTTGTGTCTTATTTTAAATTGAACGTAGACAACACGACAAATATTAGTTAGAGTAAGTTCATGATATCCAAATATATTCTTTCTTTCTTTCTGACTTTCTTTGTTCATTCTAGTATAACTTTTCTTTCCTTCTTTGTTCATTCTAGTATAACTTTTCTTTCTTTGTTCATTCTTGTATAACTTTTCTACTTTCTTTGTTCATTCTAGTATAACTTTTCTACTTTCTTTGTTTATTTTAGTATAACTTTTCTTTCTTTGTTCATTCTAGTATAACTTTTCTTTCTTTGTTCATTTTTGTATAACTTTTCTTTCTTTGTTCATTTTTGTATAACTTTTCTTTCTTTGTTCATTCTTGTATAACTTTTCTTTGTTTGTTCATTTTTGTATAACTTTTCTACTTTATTTGTTCATTTTAGTATCATCATCATCATCATCAGGTGCCGTGCCGGCTGGAGTATGCGATCGTGGATCTCTACAAATATATGTCTTTGATGTTTGCTATCAACTCAGATGTTGACGCTCTACCGTGCCATGAAGTCAGGCTATCCAAATTTCCTCTGTCTCGTCTACCCTAGATTTTACCGGTTGTCACAATGTGTTCGAAACCTCCCCTCTCCATCAGGTATAACTAGTTATAAATCATTTTTCAGTGGTCTATGTGGTGTAGAGATTAAGTGATCGTCTCTTGTGTCAAAGGTACCAGGTTCGCTCCCTCGTGGAGCCATCTGAATTTTTTCCAGAGATCCTGATCTAAGTGTAAGTGAGATCGAGTTCCTAGTCCTATAGAAGACTGACGATAAAACGTAGTTCCTGTATTTAGTTTGAGCTCGTAAAAGAACCCAGAACCCCTGGCAGTTTACAATCGAGAAGGCTGGAAAGTCCCGGCCCGGGAAAAATTCATTAGAAAAGAATAAAAATATAATTCCTACAGAAATATCTTTCAAAATTTTCAAAATTACATCACGGACCATCGCCAGTGCTACGAAGTTTTGTGCACTGCCGCTGAGATCTTCCTTAAGAAAGAGATCGGAGCACACATGGTTACTCACCGAACTGCAATGATGCTGGTCCTATCAAAAAATCTATCAATTACGTCATTCTTTGTTTTTGTTATTTAAAAAAAAAAATTTCCAGTTGAGAAAAAGTAAGTTGTGATATATTTATAGCAAGTTGCAAGTATGTTGTGGTATATTTATAGCAAGTTGCAAGTATGTTGTGGTATATTTATAGCAAGTTGCAAGTATGTTGTGGTATATTTATAGCAAGTTGCAAGTATGTTGTGGTATATTTATAGCAAGTTGCAAGTATGTTGTGTATATTTTGAGTTTATATGTTGTTATATTTGCAAGTTGCAAGTATGTTGTGATATATTTATATCAAATTGCAATAGGTATTTTGAATTGAAGTTGGTGTGGTATATTTATAACCAAGTTGCACAATTTATGATCAACACATTTTCGTGTGAATCATGGAAAGCAAACAAAATACAAAAACATCCCACTCATCTTCTTATTCTTCTTCGTTTTTTTCTTCTCAAGCGATCTCTTGTCATGCGCTTAGTTTACTGTGGAATACAAACTGGACAGTCAGTTTCAGGTCTGTCAGGTCTTCATCTTCTCAAGCGATCTCATTGTCATGCCTTAGTTTACTATGGAATACAAGCTGGACAGTCAGTTTCAGGTCTGTCAGGTTTTCCCAAAGCTTAGTTTTTATACGGTTAGGTGTAGCCACATGTTGCTTCTCAGCTCACCAGGAGAGGACATTTTTGGAGGACATGCTGTGGTATCTGTTCCGCCTGCTGACATTGCTAAAGAGGCGTTTGACGTATTCCTAGTCTATGTAAATGTCTCTTGAGTGGTCATACTAAATGGAACAAAAATGTGGTTTAGGAACGAAAGTTAATAATTTGATGGACAGGTGAAATACACTAAGAAGCTTTGTCACCTGGATCTTGAACAGGTGATCAATATTTCTGACGCAGGTAATAATAACATGTTTATTGCATCAAGATACGACAACAGGTAACATGAACAGAAAAATATAACAACAGGTAACGTGTAGAGTACAACATACAGAAGATGATAAGTAATAACGATAAGTGATAACTTAGAACAGTACATAAAACAAGGACAGCAACGTAACGACTTAACAACAATAGTGGTAGTAAATTATGACAGCCGGACACTTGTCGATGCTACAGAGTTCGTGCACTGCCGCTGAGATCTTATTGTGTAAAATAAAGAAATCAGAGCATAACTGGTTATTCATCAGAGTACAATCATGATTGTCCTATGACTCAATCAATCAATCAATTTATGACAGTCTATGAACGACTTAAATAATCCTTATGTAACTTGAAACAAGAACAGAGATAGATATAGAAAGAGAGAGAGGGAGATAGAAAGAGAGAGAGAGAGATAGATATAGAAGAGAGAGATAATGAGAGAGAAGGAAAGTGTTAGATATTAAATGCCGTATATCACATAAAATAGCATCTTTGAAACATCAATGAAGTTTCTAGAACATCTTGAGCAATTACATGAATGTAAGAATATTTTCATTTTTTGCACCATTTCTATGAAATACATTCCGGCTTAATTTCAATAAATTGTATATTAAGTTTAAGGGAAATTTGATGAGCAATAGTTGATAGAAAGTTTATTTATTGTGAAGTTTAAGAGGAATTTGATGAGCAATAGTTGATATAAGGTTTATTTATTGTGAAGTTTAAGAGGAATTTGAGCAATAGTTGATAGAAAGTTTATTTATTGTGAAGTTTAAGAGGAATTTGAGCAATAGTTGATAGAAAGTTTATTTATTGTGAAGTTTAAGAGGAATTTGAGCAATAGTTGATAGAAAGTTTATTTATTGTGAAGTTTAAGAGGAATTTGATGAGCAATAGTTGATAGAAAGTTTATTTATTGTGAAGTTTAAGAGAAATTGAGCATAGTTGATGAAGTTATTTATTGAGTTTAAGAGATTTGAGCAATGTGATAGAAGTTTATTTATTGTGAAGTTTAAGAGGAATTTGGGGCAATAGTTGATAGAAGGTTTATTTATTATGAAGTTTCATCTCTGCATTGAAGGTTATCTGTAACATACCTCCAACGTTTACTTTCTTTTTCCTTTATGTAACACTCTGTCAGACTGTAATGTGTCCATCTCTTCATGTATCTCTCTTACTCATGTCTCCGTCTTCATATTGCCAGTCGTTCTTCAACTTATCCCTTTAATGATGTTTTGATCAATGTGCTGTGTTTCTTTATGTGTCCGAAATATTTTTCATTTTTGTTTGATTTTTATTTCATGTAGTAATTATTTCCTCATTTTTTTTAGTTTGATAGAAGATTGGAATATGATAATTATTGATAAACGACACCTGTGCCAGGCAACAAATAACATCAGTGATTGATTGATTGATGGATTGAAACATTATCATTGCACTTCGGTGAGTAACCATGAGTGCTTCGATCTCTTTCTTACACAGGAAGATTTCAGTCAGCTGCAGTGCAGAACTCCGTAGCACTGGCGAGGGTCCCCGATGTGAGGTTCCTAACAGCAGTACGTCCTTGATAACAAAATTGATAACACTACGCACTTGCCGTGGAATTTCAGGGATCAGAGGTCAGTTTGGGCCTCAAATTCTTAGTACGTGCATTGCACGCTGTTGGAGTAAAGGAACCCCGACCCTTCACTTGCATATCTAAATTACAAGTACAACTGAAGTCAGAGTAAGGATAGACTGAATAGCAAGGGACATTGGTGACAAGAAAAGCACACCTATACGCAAAAATCAGTCATAGATGCCATTTTTACGCCTGAACTCATACAGAACGAACAAAAAAACCTTAACAAAAACCCTTTAAAAACCTAAAAAAACCAAACACAACAACAGGGATGTAACAAAATTGAAAAGAATGAAACAGATGTAATGAAACAGATGTAATGAAACAGATGTAATGAAACAGATGTAATGAAACAGATGTAATGAAACAGATGTAATGGTCCATGAATTTTGTCCGGAAAATTTCCCAATCTTGCAATTATCCGCCATTTATGAAATAGCCGATGAAAGGGAGATAATAAAATAAAACTGGGCCTAAGTGCTGCTGTTACTGCTGCTATTCAAAGTGCAGATCGCGGTGACATGAACTAGAAACTGGACTCACCTGAAGCAGTGACAATTCCCAGAATTAAGAACCATATCTAGAAATGTGTGGGCGTTTGTTAGAAACTTTTAATAAATGTTTTCCCAATTATTACTGTCGATGAGTTTGAAAATACTGACCTCTTAATGTCCTATCAATTGAAAATCATCAAGACACATTAGAAACTCATCAAAGCAAACTAGAAAATCATCAAGACAAACTAGAAAATCATCAAGACAAACTAGAAAACCATCAAGACAAACTAGAAAACCATCAAGACAAACTAGAATAACATCAAGACAAACTAGAAAATCATCAAGATAAACTAGAAAACCATCAAGACAAACTAGAAAATCATCAAGACAAACTAGAAAACCATCAAGACAAACTAGGAAATCATCAAGACAAACTAGAAAATCATCACAGAAAACTAGAAAACCATCAAGACAAACTAGAAAACCATCAAGACAAACTAGAAAACCATCAAGACAAACTAGGAAATCATCAAGACAAACTAGAAAATCATCAAGATAAACTAGAAAATCATAAAGACAAACTAGAATAACAGCAAGACAAACTAGAATAACATCAAGACAAACTAGAAAATCATCAAGATAAACTAGAAAACCATCAAGACAAACTAGAAACTCTTTAAAGCAAATTAGAAAATCATCAAAACACATTAGAAAATCATCAAGACACATTAGAAAATCATCACAGAAAACTATAAAATCATCAAGACAAACTAGAAACTCATCAAAGCAAACTAGAAACTCATCAAAGCAAACTAGAAACTCATCAAAGCAAACTAGAAAATCATCAAGACACATTAGTAAAAAAGAAAACGTAAATACGAATGGAAATGGGAATACTGTGCAAGGTCTGTAGTTTGTTTCACCAACAGTACATGATTGGAGGGAGTCAGGGGGGTCAGGCTGTGGTCAGCACTATTATTTCTTCATCATATTCAAAGTTGGTAGACCACCTAAAAGAGGGAGATCTAAAAAATAGAAAGTTTGTCTTCATTGCACCGGGTCCCCGTAGAAAGAGTGTGCCACCTGTAGAGAGTATTGCACAACGGACGAACACCTTTGCTACGGTACCAATCATCACGAAACGATGTCCTACGGATTCGAACCAGTGACTTTCAGAACGCAATACAGGCTAAGTAGCACCTCACGCCAGACAGCGACATCACAGAGTAGACACGAGAGCCGTTATGGTAGAATCAGTTTCGAATCTTAATGGGGAGTTGATCATGGAACCGCACGCTACAAAGAAGTTGCGCTAACCACTATGCTAAACCCGTTCTTTAACAACAGTTGGTAGTATATTCTCATTTTTGTTTTACTTGAACAATATTATTGAGAGGCATGTCGCCGGTGTGGGTGCCGGGGCCCGCAAGGAAAGCAAATAATAGTACCATTGCAACCTACAAAGAGGCAACTGATGTAGGCTCTAGGGTGCTACCTAGTAAATAAAAGCAGCGTAGAAATAGGATGTGCTGGTCTACTTGTAGGCGCATAATGGCACAACGTACAATCGCTCTTTGGCTTAGATTACATACAAATCACACAGAGTCATTGACAAGTGGTCAATATGGATTGAGAGGCAGGTGAGTATTTACTATTATGTATGTCCCACAACTAACTGAACAATATCAGAGAGTGGACAGTCACTAGAACATAAGTAATGTTACACGGAGTACTCTTAGAGCGTAGTGGCCGAGTAATAAACTCATTCATCAACTCCATGTCTATTAGTTTCCTAGTTTACCCAGCTATAAAAGTGTCATGAACTCCATGTCTGTTAGTTTCCTAGTTTACCCAGCTATAAAAGTGTCATCAACTCCATGTCTGTAAGTTCCTAGTTTACCCAGCTATAGATTGTGTCATCAACTCACTCCATGTCTGTTAGTTTCCTAGTTTACCCAGCTATAAAAGTGTCATCAACTCACTCCATGTCTGTTAGTTTCCTAGTTTACCCAGCTATAGACTGTGTCATCAACTCACTCCATGTCTGTTAGTTTCCTAGTTTACCCAGCTATAGATTTTGTCATCAACTCACTCCATGTCTGTTAGTTTCCTAGTTTACCCAGCTATAAAAGTGTCATCAACTCCATGTCTGTTAGTTTCCTAGTTTACCCAGCTATAGATTGTGTCATCAACTCACTCCATGTCTGTTAGTTTCCTAGTTTACCCAGCTATAAAAGTGTCATCAACTCCATGTCTGTTAGTTTACTAGTTTACCCAGCTATAGACTGTGTCATCAACTCACTCCATGTCTGTTAGTTTCCTAGTTTACCCAGCTATAAAAGTGTCATCAACTCCATGTCTGTAAGTTCCTAGTTTACCCAGCTATAGATTGTGTCATCAACTCACTCCATGTCTGTTAGTTTCCTAGTTTACCCAGCTATAAAAGTGTCAACAACTCCATGTCTGTTAGTTTCCTAGTTTACCCAGCTATATACTGTGTCATCAACTCCATGTCTGTTAGTTTCCTAGTTTACCCAGCTATATACTGTGTCATCAACTCCATGTCTGTTAGTTTCCTAGTTTACCCAGCTATAGACTGTGTCATCAACTCCATGTCTGTTAGATTCCTAGTTTACCCAGATATAAAAGTGTCATCAACTCACTCCATGTCTGTTAGTTTCCTAGTTTACCCAGCTATAAAAGTGTCATCAACTCACTCCATGTCTGTTAGTTTCCTAGTTTAACCAGCTATAACAGTGTCATCAACTCCATGTCTGTTAGTTTCCTAGTTTAACCAGCTATAGAAGTGATATAAATTGTCAAAGTTTGAGATAAGTTTTGAATATATCTCCGTCACGTATTTCTACATCATTTCAATGTCGAGTATCGGTCATGTATTTCTACATCATTTCAATGTCGAGTATCGGTCATGTATTTCTACATCATTTCAATGTCGAGTATCGGTCATGTATTTCTACATCATTTCAATGTCGAGTATCGGTCATGTATTTCTACATCATTTCAATGTCGAGTATCGGTCATGTATTTCTACATCATTTCAATGTCGAGTATCGGTCATGCATTTCTACATCATTTCAATGTCGAGTATCGGTCATGCATTTCTACATCATTTCAATGTCGAGTATCGGTCATGCATTTCTACATCATTTCAATGTCGAGTATCGGTCATGTATTTCTACATCATTTCAATGTCGAGTATCGGTCATGTATTTCTACATCATTTCAATGTCGAGTATCGGTCATGTATTTCTACATCATTTCAATGTCGAGTATCGGTCATGCATTTCTACATCATTTCAATGTCGAGTATCGGTCACGTATTTCTACATCATTTCAATGACGAATATCGGTCATGTATTTCTACATCATTTCAATGTCAAAATTTTGTCCAGTTGAATTATAATTCTTATCTCAGGTTTAAGCTCCATTTTCTCTGCCATCTGATAAAAAGATTGACTGTTATTTGTTCAGCCTCAATGCTCTCAACATATTGCAACACAAAACTGACAATAATAACAATGTTCAAATATCAACCAAGAATATCACATTCAGTCTGTTGACCTTTTGTAGGTTTAACAAATCCGAAGAAATCAGGAAAATAATAATTTTTTCTCCGCCATCTCTCATTTCTGAAAAAGGTGTTCTCTGAAGCGTTCTTCGCCCCCTAAACCCTTAGTTGACCAGGGTAAAGCGTCCCTTAACTCTTTGTTTACCAGGGTAAAAGTGTCTCTTAACTCTTTGTTTGCCAGGGTAAAAGTGTCCCTTAACTCTTTGTTTATCAGGGTAAAAGTGTCCTTTAACTCTTTGTTTGCCAGGGTAAAAGTGTCCTAACTCTTGTTTATCAGGGTAAAAGTGTCCTTTAACTTCAGTTTACCAGGGTAAAAGTCCGTCTTAACTCTTAGTTGACTCAGGCTAAAAGTGTCTCTAACTCTTTGTTTATCAGGGTAAAGTGTCCTTAACTTCTAGTTTATCAGGGTAAAAGTGTCCTTAACTTCTAGTTTCCAGGGTAAAAGTGTCCCTTAACTCTTTGTTTATCAGGGTAAAAGTGTCCTTTAACTTCTAGTTTACCAGGGTAAAAGTGTCCTTTAACTTCTAGTTTACCAGGGTAAAAGTGTCCTTAACTCTTAGTTGACCAGGGTAAAAGTGTCTCTTAACTCTTAGTTGACCAGGGTAAAAGTGTCTCTTAACTCTTTGTTTATCAGGGTAAAAGTGTCCTTTAACTTCTAGTTTATCAGGGTAAAAGTGTCCTTTAACTTCTAGTTTACCAGGGTAAAAGTGTCCCTTAACTCTTTGTTTATCAGGGTAAAAGTGTCCTTTAACTTCTAGTTTACCAGGGTAAAAGTGTCCTTTAACTTCTAGTTTACCAGGGTAAAAGTGTCTCTTAACTCTTAGTTGACCAGGGTAAAAGTGTCTCTTAACTCTTTGTTTATCAGGGTAAAAGTGTCCTTTAACTTCTAGTTTACCAGGATAAAAGCTATGTTTTTACAAGCCATTTGTTTTTAGAATAAAAATCCCCTCTACTATGCCCTCTAGTATGCCCTATAGTATGGTTCCTGGTAAAATGGCGTCCAACCTAAATATACATAATGTGGCGTCCTTGTCGACAAGAAGTTAATACTAATGCAACCAAGCTTCAATGTATACAAATATTTCTACAAAAGAACTTCACAAAAGAAAGCGAGAGGAAGACTACGAAAAAGATGGATAGATAGTATTGTAGAATTGTGTCAAAAAGCAAAAAAATAACTATCACAGAAGTCACTAGAGCAGCGCAAAACAAAAACAGAAAACAAGGACACTAGACAACAGCCTGGTAACAGTGTGACAACACCAGACGTTCAAGAGAACATATTGTAAATATACTCAGGAAAAATGTTCTAGAGAACATATTGTAAATATACTCAGGAAAAATGTTCTAGAGAACATATTGTAAATATACTCAGGAAAAATGTTCTAGGGCACATATTGTAAATATACTCAGGAAAAATGTTCTAGAGAACATATTGTAAATATACTCAGGAAAAATGTTCTAGAGAACATATTGTAAATATACTCAATCAGTACTTTGATGTTTTGTCTAGAGTGAGTCCTCTGATGCTTTCTTTGATTATAATCCTTCTATCCTTTGGCTAGTCAGAAAAACGTTCAAACAAACGTATTGTAAATGCACACAGAAACGTCTCTGTGGCTGAGTGGTTAAGCCCTTGCGAGTCGAAGGTCGTGTGCACACAGAAACGTCTCTGTGGCTGAGTGGTTAAGCCCTTGCGAGTCGAAGGTCGTGTGCACACAGAAACGTCTCTGTGGCTGAGTGGTTAAACCCTTGCGAGTCGAAGGTCGTGTGCACACAGAAACGTCTCTGTGGCTGAGTGGTTAAGCCCTTGCGAGTCGAAGGTCGTGTGCACACAGAAACGTCTCTGTGGCTGAGTGGTTAAGCCCTTGCGAGTCGAAGGTCGTGTGCACACAGAAACGTCTCTGTGGCTGAGTGGTTAAGTCCTTGCGAGTCGAAGGTCGTGGGTTCGAATCCGGACCGCGGCTTTCTGTTCACTTCACGAGTGCAATTTTTTTCCAGAGACCCTAGGATTGTTGCCGGAGCTACGGAGTTCGTACTTTGTGCAATACTCTCGGCAGGTGGCGTGCCATTTCTGCGGAGAGGGACCGAGCCATATGGTGTAAAACCCGGTGCAATGAAGTCAATCATTCGGCTTAAAAACCCTTTTAATACGCAAAAATGTTCAAGAAAAAAATATTTTAATTATGAAGGAAATAATGATAAAATATAAGAGCTAGAGAGGAGGTACTTATCTTGTCAACACAATGACACGGAAGAAAGTCAATATCAGAATTGATATGCAACATTAAGTACAGTAAGAAGAGCAAGTGACATGATCATCAACGCCTGCGGACCTGATGCATTAAACAAAATGGTATTTGGAAAGGTTGTATGAGAAAATGAAGGGAATGTTAATAACTTCCTCAGATCATATTTTCTGCTTGACTCTCTTGACATCGATCGCGTTACATTATAGACTGCTTTCTAGTGACATTCGTTGACTTGTCATTATTGACTGTTACTGTCAGACAGTGTCACAATAGTCTAATGCAGCGGTTCCCAAACTAGGGTCTGCAAGGTACTCACAGGGATCCTCAAAGGGTTGAAGAAATATTATGATCTTTGACATTTCAAACATATAAATGTAGATATATTATGAAAATTAATTAGTTTTGTTGAGCTGTAGAGTTGCATATTCATTCCAGTTTGACAGTAAGTAGACATTTTATTTGAATTCTATAAGTCTAATGTTTTCTGTGTTGTTTATTAAAATGTTAACTTGCAGACATTGTTTACTATTGTAACATATAGATAATTCATTCATGTCCATTTCATATTTGGAAAACTTTTGGGAGCCCGCAGCAGCAAAATGTATTTACAATTGTGTCGACGGTAATGCAAAGTTTGTGAACTTCTGGTATAATGAATGATAGACAGACAGTGTCAGCTTAGTATGAGACATCAAACAGTGCAACCATATTTCTTGTGTCACTAATGGCAGTTATTGCATGTGTCTAAGTTACATTTGTCATTGCATTGTCTAAGTTAAGCATTGTCTAAGTTATTGCATGTGTCTAGTTAATTTGCTGTTATTGCATGTGTCTAAGTTATTGCATGTGTCTAAGTTATTGCATGTGTCTAAGTTAAGTATTTGTCTAAGTATATGCTGTAGCATGTGCTAAGTTAGCATGTTGTTGCTGGTTAAGTTATTGCATGTGTCTAAGTTATTGCATGTGTCTAAGTTATGCATGTGTCTAAGTTTGTAGTTATTGCATGTGTCTAAGTTATTGCATTGCTGTTATTGCATGTGTCTAAGTTATGTCTTTTTGTGTCTAAGTTATTGCATGTGTCTAAGTTATGCATTTGTACATGTGTCTAAGTTATGCATGTGTCTAAGTTATTGCATGTGTCTAAGTTATTGCATGTGTCTAAGTTATTGCATGTGTCTAAGTTATTGCATGTGTCTAAGTTATGCATGTGTCTAAGTTATTGCATGTGTCTAAGTTATTGCATGTGTCTAAGTTATGCATGTGTCTAAGTTATTGCATGTGTCTAAGTTATTGCATGTGTCTAAGTTATTGCATGTGTCTAATTTATTGCATGTGTCTAAGTTATTGCATGTGTCTAAGTTATTGCATGTGTCTAAGTTATTGCATGTGTCTAATACATGTGTCATTGCATGTGTCTAAGTTATTGCATGTGTCTAAGTTATTGCATGTGTCTAAGTTATTGCATGTGTCTAAGTTATGCATGTGTCTAAGTTATTGCATGTGTCTAAGTTATTGCATGTGTCTAAGTTATTGCATGTGTCTAAGTTATTGCATGTGTCTAAGTTATTGCATGTGTCTAAGTTATTGCATGTGTCTAAGTTATTGCATGTGTCTAAGTTATTGCATGTGTCTAAGTTATTGCATGTGTCTAAGTTATTGCATGTGTCTAAGTTAATTGCTGTATGTCTAAGTTAGCATGTGTCTAAGTTATTGCATGTGTCTAAGTTATTGCATGTGTCTAAGTTAAGCATGTGTCTAAGTTAAGCATGTGTCTAAGTTAAGCATGTGTCTAAGTTAAGCATGTGTCTAAGTTATTGCATGTGTCTAAGTTATTGCATGTGTCTAAGTTATTGCATGTGTCTAAGTTAAGCATGTGTCTAAGTTATTGCATGTGTCTAAGTTATTGCATGTGTCTAAGTTATTGCATGTGTCTAAGTTATTGCATGTGTCTAAGTTAAGCATGTGTCTAAGTTATTGCATGTGTCTAAGTTAAGCATGTGTCTAAGTTATTGCATGTGTCTAAGTTATTGCATGTGTCTAAGTTATTGCATGTGTCTAAGTTATTGCATGTGTCTAAGTTATTGCATGTGTCTAAGTTATTGCATGTGTCTAAGTTAAGCATGTGTCTAAGTTATTGCATGTGTCTAAGTTATTGCATGTGTCTAAGTTATTGCATGTGTCTAAGTTAAGCATGTGTCTAAGTTATTGCATGTGTCTAAGTTATTGCATGTGTCTAAGTTATTGCATGTGTCTAAGTTATTGCATGTGTCTAAGTTATTGCATGTGTCTAAGTTATTGCATGTGTCTAAGTTATTGCATGTGTCTAAGTTATTGCATGTGTCTAAGTTATTGCATGTGTCTAAGTTATTGCATGTGTCTAAGTTATTGCATGTGTCTAAGTTATTGCATGTGTCTAAGTTATTGTATGTGTCTAAGTTATTGCATGTGTCTAAGTTATTGCATGTGTCTAAGTTGTTGCATGTGTCTAAGTTATTGCATGTGTCTAAGTTATTGCATGTGTCTAAGTTATTGCATGTGTCTAAGTTATTGCATGTGTCTAAGTTATTGCATGTGTCTAAGTTATTGCATGTGTCTAAGTTAAGCCCTTGCCTTGCTTTCCGAAGGTCGCGGGTTTGAATTTGGACCACGCCGTTCTGTTCACAAGTGCACTTTTTCCAGAGGCCCCTAGAATTGTTTGCAGGAGCTACGGAATTCGTGCTCTGTGCAACATTCTCGTAGGTGGCATGCCATTTCTTCGGTGAGAGACTAAGCTATGTGAGATAAAACCCGGTGCAATGAAGTCAATCCTTGAGCCTTGCAACTTTGATTTACATACTGCAGACATTGTCTCAGTTCAAACATGGTACCCAAATATGTATTATTTTGGAGTTACCAATTGTCATAGTTCAAACATGGTAACCATACTTATTGTATTATTATTGGCAGTTACTGTCAGACATTGTCCTATAGTTCAAACATGGTTAACCATACTTATTGTATTATTATTGGCAGTTACTGTCAGACATTGTCCTATAGTTCAAACATGGTTAACCATACTTATTGTATTATTATTGGCAGTTACTGTCAGACATTGTCCTATAGTTCAAACATGGTAACCATACTTATTGTATTATTGTTGGCAGTTACTGTCAGACATTGTCTCATAGTTCAAACATGGTAACCACACTTATTATATTATTATTGGCAGTTACTGTCAGACATTGTCTCATAGTTCAAACATGGTAACCATACTTATTATATTATTATTGGCAGTACTGCAGACATTGTCTCATAGTTCAAACATGTAACCATACTTATTGTATTATTATTGGCAGTTACTGCCAGACATTGTAGCCAGTCTCAGAAATGATAGTTCAAACATGGTAACCCTACTTCGTATGCAGTTATTGACAGCTACTGTCAGACAGTGTCACCGCCCCGATCAAGGCTATCTAAGGAATGATGGATCAAAGAAAGCAAGCCTCCTTCTCGTGTCATTATTGGCAGTTACTGTCAGGAAGTCACCATAGTCCAACTCGCTTCATGTGGGTGCCACGTCTCCCTCGTCATACATTACGGCGACCTATTTTAATCGTCGGTTTTAACGGTGATCAGATTTCTAAAACAAATTCACGGTTTTTATATTTTTCTTATCACTCCCATGAACACAATCTTCCCGCTTGTGTCAGCTTGTTTTCTTTTGTAATCATTCTATTGTCGGTTACCCCAACGTTTTGCTTTGTCATTGAAGACAACGTCTGCATCTCAAATATTTTACCATTTTGAAATAAAAATCGAGTCATATCCTTCATAGGACGTTACCATCAATAATAGTAACCCAGTCGTCGTCTATTTTCTAGGCACCACTTATAATTTCAATAGTCTGTCATTGCTTTCTGAACGGGGAGGTCTATTTTTACAGTTCATAAAAATCCACGGGAACAGATTTGATCCCCAAATTGCCAGCCGCGAAGTTTGAACCAAGTACACTTGGATTGGGAGGGAGCCAACTACCAAACTACACACGTTTTATTACTCTTGTTTTATTAGTAGTAGTAATGTAATCAACAAATGGCGTCCGAACCTTCACAACCATCAGTCAGGAATGTCCTAATATATAAAAACGTTGGACAGCACTGGTGTCAGGATTGCTGGATGAAACAGAGCAACATTACTTCTGGTGTCACTATTGACATTTACTATCAGGCAGTGTCACCAGAGTCTAAAACAATTGTTCTCAATCTGTCATGCGCGCATGCGCAAGAACGCGGCCAGACATCGTGAAATGTTACACAAATTCAGTGAATTTTGTGTTTTCAAATGTTTTTGTACGAAATTTTTTTCCAGTCAAAATATGTTTTTTTTATTCAAAATGTCCAACTAGACCATTGAGATCGCTCCTTAACTGTGTATCAATGTTTTATGTATATATAAAGTTGCTTTGAACTGATGAAGACATTTTGATCAAAACGTTAGTTCCGTAAATTGTTTCCTATTCATGTTATAATAAAACTGTCCTTCATATTTCAAGTGCCATGCCTGCCGGCGTAGATGATCATGTCTCTCCACAACTCTCTCTTCCTCGTGCAGTTAATCAGTTCGGATGTAGATCTTTTGTCAAACCACGATGTAAGATCATCCAACATCTTCTCCCTCTGTCTTCCACGATCTCTCCTTTCCCGAATTTTCCCTGTTGTCATCAAATATTCGAAACCTCCACTTCGTATTGATTGTCTGATTATTATTCGTTTGATAATGTTTCTTTGTCTGCAGAACTGTTTTAAAACTTATTCGTTTGATAATGTTTCTTTGTCTGCAGAACTGTTTTAAAACTTATTCGTTTGATAATGTTTCTTTGTCTGCAGAACTGTTTTAAAACTTATTCGTTTGATAATGTTTCTTTGTCTGCAGAACTGTTTTAAAACTTATTCGTTTGATAATGTTTCTTTGTCTGCAGAAATGTTTTAAAACTTATTCGTTTGATAATGTTTCTTTGTCTGCAGAACTGTTTTAAAACTTATTCGTTTGATAATATTTCTTTGTCTGCAGAACTGTTTTAAAACTTATTCGTTTGATAATGTTTCTTTGTCTGCAGAAATGTTTTAAAACTTATTCGTTTGATAATGTTTCTTTATCTGCAGAACTGTTTTAAAACTTATTCGTTTGATAATGTTTCTTTGTCTGCAGAACTGTTTTAAAACTTATTCGTTTGATAATGTTTCTTTGTCTGCAGAACTGTTTTAAAACTTATTCGTTTGATAATGTTTCTTTGTCTGCAGAACTGTTTTAAAACTTATTCGTTTGATAATGTTTCTTTGTCTGCAGAACTGTTTTAAAACTTATTCGTTTGATAATGTTTCTTTGTCTGCAGAACTGTTTTAAAACTTATTCGTTTGATAATGTTTCTTTGTCTGCAGAACTGTTTTAAAACTTATTCGTTTGATAATGTTTCTTTGTCTGCAGAACTGTTTTAAAACTTATTCGTTTGATAATGTTTCTTGTCTGCAGAATGTTTAAAACTATTCGTTTGATAATGTTCTTTGTCTGCAGAACTGTTTTAAAACATTCGTTTGATAATGTTTCTTGTTGCAGAACTGTTTAAAACATTCGTTTGATAATGTTTTGTTTCTGCAGAACTGTTTTAACTTATTCGTTTGATAATGTTCTTTGTCCAGAACTGTTTAAAATTTATTCGTTTGATTGTTTCTTTGTTGCAGAACTGTTTTAAACTATTCGTTGATAATGTTCTTTGTCTGCAGAACTGTTTAATTTATTGTTTGATAATGTTCTTTGTCTGCAGAACTGTTTTAAAACTTATTCGTTGATAATGTTTCTTTGTCTGCAACTGTTTAAAAACTTCCTTCTTTGATAATGTTCTTGCTGCCGAGAATGTTTTTAAAACTTATTCGTTTGATAATGTTTCTTGTCTGCAGAACTGTTTTAAACTTATTCGTTTGATAATGTCTTGTCTCAGAACTGTTTTTCAAACTTATTCGTTTCGATAATGTTTCTTTGTCTCAGAACTGTTTTAAAACTTATTCGTTTGATATGTTTTGTCTGCAGAATGTTTAAAACTTATTCGTTTGATAATGTTTCTTTGTCTGCAGAACTGTTTTAAAACTTATTCGTTTGATAATGTTTCTTTGTCTGCAGAACTGTTTTAAAACTTATTCGTTTGATAATGTTTCTTTGTCTGCAGAACTGTTTTAAAACTTATTCGTTTGATAATGTTTCTTTGTCTGCAGAACTGTTTTAAAACTTATTCGTTTGATAATGTTTCTTTGTCTGCAGAACTGTTTTAAAACTTATTCGTTTGATAATGTTTCTTTGTCTGCAGAACTGTTTTAAAACTTATTCGTTTGATAATGTTTCTTTGTCTGCAGAACTGTTTTAAAACCTCATCTGTGGTTTTCTTCGATGCCCATGGTATTTTTAGCATTAATTTGTGAAACCACATCTCTGTGGCTTCCATCGATCTTATTGATCGCTTGTTCACTGTCTATGATTCGCTGCAATACAAAAGTATTGTTTCAATATAGAACTGGGGTAGTCGTTTCGAAGTGTGATTGGTAGTGAATTCACGTATAGTGTGCATTCTATTCATCATATTTATATTTATATTTATTCATGTAGCTTTAAGTCTTACGCTGGTAGAATAGCATCACGAGCTTATGGCTGGGACTCGAAGCTGTCGAGCTTATGGCTGGGACGTCAAGTGTCGAGCTTATGGCTGGGATCAAGTGTCGAGCTTATGGCTGGGGTCAAGTGTCGAGCTTATGGCTGGGATCAAGTGTCGAGCTTATGGCTGGGATCAAGTGTCGAGCTTATGGCTGGGATCAAGTGTCGAGCTTATGGCTTGGGTTAAGTGTAGAGCTTTACGTCTTAAGCTGGCAGAATAGCATGTCGAGATTATGACTAGAATGTAATGTCGTAAGCCTGCATGGTTCGGGCATGTGAACAGACATGCTTGTTTCTCAAAAACAATTCTTCAAAAGATAAGTCGAGGGAGATAGGAAAATAGGAGAAAAAAAGCATCGACTTTAAAAAAAATTCTTTACTCTAATCCTGTTTTGCCCCCCCACCTTCAGGATATGAAGAGATTTATAGGACGGGATTGTGTATATGCTTCATAAACAGTGTTTGTCGTCGTCTCTGTTATCTATGATGTCGACCTGATGAGGCACATCCTGAGAAATATGAACTGAAAGTATCACAAAATTAGTCAGAAAAGGACTAGTTCACACAACTTCCGCCTGGCAGAGGAAAGAGATCTTAGAAAGGATGTTTGTGTTGAAGATGACATAATATTTCCAGTACAACCCTAATGGGTTACAGCAGGGCGATGTCCATCGCGGCAGTCCATTTAATACATCCCTGGTGACATATCTGTTTCCTACAGCTTTAATGTTAATCAGAATTTCCAGGAAACAAAATTGTATTTACGAATGTGAGTATGATTCAGTTGTATCGTAAGCACACAATATTTGAAAACATTAAATTTATAGTCAGGATTGAAGTATGCATCTGTTGTTTTTGTTATTCATGTTACCTTCCTTCCTCCTACCTTTCCTTCCCCCTGAAATATTGTCTATATATTCAATGTTGTCTCTTGTATAAACTTCACTGTCTTTTGTAGCTCACACAGAGATCCGTGTAGTTTTCTGTCGAGTGGTGTTTCGTTAGGCTAGTGAGTTTGCCTAGGTGTATCATATTCGGGCCAGTCTTGAAGTATGTACTCTGCAGTCTGATGTGCCTGTCCACATGTACACTTGGCTGAATTGCTAATCTTGAATGTTGTATACATGTGACTGCGGGAGTCGACTGTGTCCTGTATTCCTGTTACTATTCTATCTCTAGATCCTCTTTGTGTCCCGATTGACACATAAGGATTCCACAAGAGACTTCCACTGTCACCGTTCTGCTGCCTTTCTACCAACCATCATGTTACTATTAAAATTATTTCATTACTACGATTAGTAATATTATTGAAATTGTCACATGGCCCCTGCGCCTCCACAGACATTAGGCAGATGTGCACCAATATATAAAAGGTTTGGACATCACTAGGTTAAGTTATGTAATATTTTATCACCACTGTCCCTGTGGTGTCCATAAACTGGAATACTTCCATGTAGTTGACAGTGTCATTTGTCACAGTCTGTAATCTTATTGACTTAACTGCACTCAGTAGAGACTCAGACATACTCCGTGTCAATAGATGGTTAAAGGTGATTAGTGAGGGTCATCATTCTTGTACTGCGTACAGGGCAATAGAAGCTCTAATCTCCTACTCAACATCTCCATCAACGTAAAGTGACTAATCATCATTGGAGACCATCATTAAAAGGCAAAGGGAGACATGGATTGATCATGTGTGTCGTTGCTAGCAGGTATTTCGTCTAGGACAGCTTTCCAATGAACAGCTGATGGGAAGAGAAGGCCTGGATGTTAAAAGGAAACATGGAAGAGAGCGGTGGAAATCGAGTTGAAAGGTTGTTGAGTGATGTGGAAAACAATTAGTAGAAATGCGGCAGAAGGAATATTGCGCAGGATACTCCATCTGCGATGGTATTACAGGACCATAAACAGAGAACTGTGGGATAGAGCGGGACAACGGCAGGTGGAACAAGAGATAAGAATCAGAAGGTGGTGATGGAAAAGAGACACGCTGAGGAAACGCCCTAACAGCATTACCATACAGGCTCTCCGTTGGAATCAGGAAACGCCCTAACAGCATCACCATACATGCTCTCCGATGGAATCAGGAAACGCCCTAACAGCATCACCATACAGACTCTCCGATGGAGTCAGGAAACGCCCTAACATCATCACCATACAGGCTCTCCGATGGAACCCACATGGCAATAGACGTAAGGGAAGACACAGGAACACTTGGAGACGGAATGGAAAAAAAAACGGGGAAAGGGTGGAAAGATCTGGAAAAGATGGCCTTGGATACGCGGGCTTGGAAGGCCTTTGTTGTGGACCTATGCCTCGCTAAGGGTGAAGAAGAAGAAGACGACAGAAAGACAACATTGGAAAGAATATGTATCAATCGGGACATGAAGAGGATATAGATAGTGACGACTGATCACCCCAGCTCTTGAAGATTCATCACATGTTTTGTACCACTAGCACAGTATTCATGTCTGGCAGCTGCCGGTTTTAATTGCATCTCATTCACTCTAGAAAAGGCTGTGGTTTCATACGAGTTTGTGACAAAGTTATTGATTTGAAATGCATATCTTATGACATTGATGATGTCTGTCCTGTCTATTACCCGTCCTACATTGAACACTTCTTTATTAGCTATCCTGTCAGCTCGTTCGCCTGTGTGACTAGGTACGAAACAAAAGGTCAAGGGACTAGTAAGAATGCTGATAGTTTTCTTAGTTTCCTGGTCTTATACACGTGTAGATGATTGTGAAAATGATTTATTAATCGTGAAAATATTGTCCTGAAAAATACAGCACTAGATCTTCAAGCGCGTCACAAAATTTCTTAAAGAAATATAGAAGAATGAGAGAATTGCATTTTAACAGAACTGCGGACTCTGACAGCAAAGTTGATTACTTGCTACTCTAGATACAACGTGTCGTGAAAATGCAAGTGTTCGAAACCGACTTCTGTCACATGTACTTGTTGGGCATACGGTACGTCTTCTGTCACATGTACTTGCTGGGCATACGGTACATCTTCTGTCACATGTACTTGCTGGGCATACAGTATGTGGTTGTACTATATAGAAAACCCAGATCCTACTTGCTGGGCATACGGTATGTGGTTGTACTATATAGAAAACCCAGATCCTACTTGCTGGGCATACGGTATGTGGTTGTACTATATAGAAAACCCAGATCCTACTTGCTGGGCATATGGTATGTGGTTGTACTATATAGAAAACCCAGATCCTACTTGCTGGGCATATGGTATGTGGTTGTACTATATAGAAAACCCAGATCCTACTTGCTGGGCATACGGTATGTGGTTGTACTATATAGAAAACCCAGATCCTACTTGCTGGACATATGGTATGTGGTTGTACTATATAGAAAACCCAGATCCTTTACTAACTGATCTAATTTACAGTATCTCTGAATTCATAGAAAGGCTCGCCTGAACGGCGAGGGATATTGGTGATATGGAAAGCAAATTTTCAAGCAAAAATCAGCTGGATAAGTCATATTAGGAGTCATGACTTCTAAAAAACCCTCCACAAAATAGATAGAACACAGCTTGCACATTTTGAAACATAGCAGACATCTGAATCAGCAATAACATATGTTCTTTACTTCCTTGTATCAATACAATATAACAAATACTGTTATGTTTGCAACGGACATTGACTAGACTCACGATCTAAATAGATATTGATTTTGTCCAGTAACATGGCCTGAAAATTGTTGGAGACATAATTCTGTTTTTGTTGTCTTATTTTTCATTTATTCTGAGTAATTGTTATGGTATTTCTCAGACTGGTCAGAGTTGTATTATCTATACAGGAAAGCTTTTAGATTCATATTTTCTATTGATTGACAAAATAAAAAACTGTAGATGATATCAACAGAAGATAAAAATATCTGATTGAAACGAAATATATTTCATTTTGCTAAGTGTTGTTTTTAAGTTTGTCAAAGTAGATTATATTATTATCATTATGTGCTATGTAGACTGGCGTAGGCGACAACAGATATATGCAAACGTGATCCACTATGATTGCACTCTGGTTGATAACTATGCCCATATAGTCCCTATCTAAATAACAAAGAAAGAAAAATCACAACATGTGAAATGAACAGTTTAACAAAAGCTGTCAATGTTACAAGACAGGATAGATTGAGAAATGAGAACATTAGAAATGTGGTTGGAATCCCACCATGCATCCAATATATTAGAAGATAATAAATAAAATGGTTGGGTCACCTAATGAGAATGAAACCAGATCTACTACCATCTCAGCCTATAACAACTGACAACCCAGAACAAATAAATGGTTCGGTCACCTAATGAGAATGAAATCAGATCTACTACCATCTTGTGCCTTTATCAGCCAGGAACCCGGATGCAGAGGTCAAGGAAGACCAAGAACCAGATGGATAGATACTATCACATATATCCTGCAACATCAAAGACTAACAACTAAATATACAACACACTTGACGCGGGATAGAAAAATGTAATTTTCTGCGACGATTCAGTGCACATGGGGTTAAGACAAGACTATGTGTGCTCTGATCTCTTCCGTACCCATACAAACCTCAACGACAGTGCACGAACTCTTTAGAACCGGCAAAGGTAACCGATATAATTTTGAAGATGTGAAAATAAAAAAATTCATAAATGGTAACTATCCGTTTGGATGCTGACATTTAATCGTGTCATAAAGTCTATTTCTATTCCCAGGTGGAAGATGTAGTTGGATGTCCACTCTTGCCGTTAAGCGTAGGGATGGGAGCTTTAATGTGCGTTCTAGGGCTAGATGAGTCGCCCTTGTTGTGTTGTATCCGTGTTTATGTAGTGTGGTCTTGATATTGTCTACCCATCTTTTCTTGGTCTTCCTTAGCTCTAGTACCTGATCACTTTTTATTGTATGCTGTTATTGGGGGTTGGTTGTATTTCATTCAAATTAAATGTCCAAACCACTGCATTTGTTGTCTTTCGAAAAGTTGTCATAAAGTTGAGCTATTTATTCCTTTGCTATACCTCTCGAAGAAAGGCTCTCCTCAATAATGATGGACACTGGTTATAATAAAAGCAAACCTTCACGCATAAATCAGTTAGATGTGTCTTATTAGTAGACATCCTGACTACGTCTAAATTTATAGCGTCTGAACGACAACATATTCTTTCCTCCTCTATCTCGTTCCTCACTTGTCCGACAACATATTCTTTCCTCCTCTATCTCGTTCCTCACTTGTCCGAAAACTGTGATTCCCTTTCTGTCATGTTGACAACAAGAATTTTAACAAGATTTATTATTTGGTGCTGGATCACAGAAATAACAGAGGCAGTGAAAGACAAGCATGTATGAAGCGCATACAAAATTCCGTTCTATAAATCTCTTTTTGTCTTGACGCTGTGAGGCAAAAAAGGTTTATAGAAGATACAAATAAAAGAAGAAAGAATATGTTGAAAATGAAGATTTTCTCTACTTATTGAGTTTTGCTTTGTGTGCAGTTCATGGTTCTACTTATTGAGTTTTGCTTTGTGTGCAGTTCATGGTTCTACTTATTGAGTTTTGCTTTGTGTGCAGTTCATGGTTCTACTTATTGAGTTTTGCTTTGTGTGCAGTTCATGGTTCTACTTATTGAGTTTTGCTTTGTGTGCAGTTCATGGTTCTACTTATTGAGTTTTGCTTTGTGTGCAGTTCATGGTTCTACTTATTGAGTTTTGCTTTGTGTGCAGTTCATGGTTCTACTTATTGAGTTTTGCTTTGTGTGCAGTTCATGGTTCTACTTATTGAGTTTTGCTTTGTGTGCAGTTCATGGTTCTACTTATTGAGTTTTGCTTTGTGTGCAATTCATGGTTCTACTTATTGAGTTTTGCTTTGTGTGCAATTCATGGTTCTACTTATTGAGTTTTGCTTTGTGTGCAATTCATAGTTCTACTTATTGAGTTTTGCTTTGTGTGCAATTCATAGTTCTACTTATTGAGTTTGCTTGTGTGAAACATGGTTCTACTTATTGACATTTTCATCCATCAAAGTTATTGAGTTTGCTTGTGTGCAGTTATGGTTCTACTTATTGAGTTTTGCTTTGTGTGCAGTTCATGGTTCTACTTATTGACATTTTTATCCCATCAAAGTTATTGAGTTTTGCTATGTGTGCAATTCATGGTTCACTTATGACATTTTCATCCCATCACAGTTATTGAGTTTTGCTTTGTGTGCAATTCATGGTTCTACTTATTGACATTTTTCATCCCATCACAGTTATTGAGTTTTCATCTTCTTCAGTCACTTGCAACTGCACTGTGAAAAATGATCTTTGACATTCAAACATGTCTTATATATATGTCTGAAACATGTGTCGAAAGAGATCTACAACAGAAGGAGTGGCTTCATTTCACCTAGTTTGCCCCAAGTGGCTCGATATCTTTCCGCAGAAATTTTACGCCATTTACCGAAAGTATTACACAAAGCAAGAACTCCGTAGCTCCGGCAACAATCTTAGGTGTCTTAAAAAACGCATTCGTAAGCAGAACGGCGCGGTTCGAATTCGAACCCAGGATCTTCGAAACGCAAAGCAAGGGTCTACCCATTTATCAACAGAAGCCAGCAAGCCATGTGTATCTATGTACAAGAACACTCGACTGCAGAGAATATACTTCAAGACAGTGATGTAAATACCACACTCACTGTCCTATTGAAACAACACTGTAAATAAAACTACACCAAAACTCAGTGTCAGCTACACAAAACAAGAAAGTTGATTCCAGAGACAGAGAACTTTGAATAATACATAAACAATATTTCAAGATAACCAAAGAAAGAAAAGAAAACAAACTGTGCACTGAAAATGAAGAAATATTTTGTAACAATTTAACTTAACACGTTGAGACGTTTATCCCTATATACAGGCCTAGGTTATCTTTAGAATATCACTATGCCGATATGTCGGCTTTTTGGGTGTCTGTTGAAGTAAACAAAAGTTGCTTAACAATGACATTTTTATCTTTTAAAAGACCTCATAGAGTATGACCGCAAAGACGATTTTCATTTAAACCAATCCACGTCAACTACCAGATTGCAGTAGCTGGGTTTGAAGATTGGAGTAGCAAGAAAAGAACAGCATAACAGGTATATGAGTAGGCTTATCAATCAAAATCGAACTGGCACGATCAGTCGCTGGATGTTGTTGTAGATATTGCGAAAGAGATCGGAGCACCTATGGACATGTCCGGAGTGCAATGAAGATATTCGAAACTGAAACTGAAACGTTACTGAATTTGATATATATATATATATATATATATATATATATATATATATATATATATATATATATATATATATATTATATGTCACATTTCAAAGAAATTATACTTCGAGTTATACGGTCTAAATTACTGGACATAGAATGTCAAGTTTACATTGCCAAATAAATGAGCTCAAAGGTCAAAATAATTACGGAATAAAAGGGTTAATTTATTGAGGTTTGAAGAACTGAAAGAAAAAAAAGTAGAAACTGAATATAAACGGATTTAAGAAACAAGTAGAGAGTCCTGCATCCTTGATATGGGAGATCATCTCACTTAAGCAGGATAAAAGTGCCAGTAATAAAGAGCGCACTTAGATAGTACATAATTGTTATCGTGACGAGATAAGGACTTTCTCTCCTACTTGAAAAGTTGAGTTTCAACTTGTTAGACTGTTGATTCTCTTGTACCGGGTTGTGAACTATTGTTTTTTCAAGTCTCAAGGCTCAAGCCTCAGAATTGATTCTCATGTACCGGGTTGTGCACTATTGTTTCTTCAAGCCTCAAATCTCAAGTAGAAGAATTGATTCTCATGTACCGGGTTGTGAAGTATTGTTTCTTCAAGTCTCAAGTCTCAAGTAGAAGAATTGATTCTCATGTACCGGGTTGTGAACTATTGTTTCTTCAAGCCTCAAGTCTCAAGTAGAAGAATTGATTCTCATGTACCGGGTTGTGAACTATTGTTTCTTCAAGCCTCAAGTCTCAAGTAGAAGAATTGATTCTCATGTACCGGGTTGTGAAGTATTATTTCTTCAAGTCTCAAGTCTCAAGTAGAAGAATTGATTCTCATGTACCGGGTTGTGAACTATTGTTTCTTCAAGCCTCAAGTCTCAAGTAGAAGAATTGATTCTCATGTACCGTGTTGTGAACTATTGTTTCTTCAAGCCTCAAGTCTCAAGTAGAAGAATTGATTCTTATGTACCGGGTTGTGAACTATTGTTTCTTCAAGCCTCAAGTCTCAAGTAGAAGAATTGATTCTCATGTACCGGGTTGTGAACTATTGTTTCTTCAAGCCTCAAGTCTCAAGTAGAAGAATTGATTCTCATGTACCGGGTTGTGAAGTATTATTTCTTCAAGTCTCAAGTCTCAAGTAGAAGAATTGATTCTCATGTACCGGGTTGTGAACTATTGTTTCTTCAAGCCTCAAGTCTCAAGTAGAAGAATTGATTCTCATGTACCGTGTTGTGAACTATTGTTTCTTCAAGCCTCAAGTCTCAAGTAGAAGAATTGATTCTCATGTACCGGGTTGTGAACTATTGTTTCTTCAAGCCTCAAGTCTCAAGTAGAAGAATTGATTCTCATGTACCGGGTTGTGAACTATTGTTTCTACAAGCCTCAAGCCTCAAGTAGAAGAATTGATTCTCATGTACCGTGTTGTGAACTATTGTTTCTACAAGCCTCAAGTCTCAAGTAGAAGAATTGATTCTCATGTACCGGGTTGTGAACTATTGTTTCTTCAAGCCTCAAGTCTCAAGTAGAAGAATGGATTCTCATGTACCGGGTTGTGAACTATTGTTTCTACAAGCCTCAAGCCTCAAGTAGAAGAATGGATTCTCATGTATCGGGTTTTACAATATATAGTTTTGTTTAGTTTGTTCTTCTTCTCAATCATTGTGAACAATCTTAATGTGATATATAGAAACAATCTTTACCAATAATGATTAGAACGTTACGCCTCCTACAAGTGTTGGACAGTCACATCCGAGACAGAAGTTTTCGGCCTTTACATCATATGACTCGGTCCCTATCGGAAGAAATAGCACTCCACCTGCAGAGGGTATTGCACAAATCACGAACTCTGTAGCTCTGGACAAAATTTTAGGGTTTTCTCGAAAAAAAATGCACTAGCAAACAGAACAGCGTTGTCCGGATTCGAACCGAAAAATCTTTCGAAAAGCAAGGCAAAAGCTTAACCACTTATCTACGTATACCTCTTTTGTTTCTTTATTGTTTCTGTTCCTTCCACACCGTTTAATCCACATCCGAATCAACTATTATAAGCTAACATTCTATTATCGGATTCGATATTAATAATTCATAAATAATGATATTGTTGACAAGTCTATTTTCAATATTACTTTTTTAATGCTACATCTTAAATTTATATCTTAAATCTGATCTTTATCCTAACACGTTTTAGATTTCTATAAATTTAGTTGTCTATGTATGATGACGTTCATGAAGTCTTTATACTGATTTTTTTCGACAAGTTTGCTGAAATCATTAGCTTTCTTTCCCCATCCCCTAAGTCTTTATTTTTATTGACGTCATTTCTCTTTGTTATTTTGTTACTTTTTGCTGACGTCATTTAGCTTTGTTTTATTCTCCTACTACGTCAGTGACGTCACTACATCAATTTATTGTTCTTACACCAGCAATGACGTCATTATAATTTGTTATTTTATCACCATTTCGATGACATCATTATAATTTGTTATTTCACCATTTTGATGACGTCATTATACTTTGTTATCACCATTTTAATGACGTCATTATACTTTGTTATTTCATCACCATTTTGATGACGTTATTATACTTTGTTCTCTTTTTCTTGTTTAAGTCACTACAAGACTTTATACGTTGTTTTGTCCAACATTTTATTGTGATCATATGTTGTACATTGTATTTTAGTGATGCTATTATATGTTATTATCTCCCGTGTGTTGCCTGGGATTGCAAGGGGAGCAACGAATAGCATCACTACGACCTACAGTGCATGTCGTAAGAGGCGATTGATGTAGGGCCTATGGGAGCTACCTAGTAATAAAAGCATCGCGGAAATCGGATGTGCTGGCCTACTTGTAGGTGCATAACTGGCACAACCTACAAACGCTCTTAGGCTAGGATCACATACAAATTACAAAGAATGGTCGATATGGAGCGTTCGAAGAAAAAGACAGATGTAGATTTGGTTATTTTTCAAACATTTTGCTGATGTCATTATTCATTTCATTTTATGCATTATTGACTTTCTACAGTTGTTGTTTGTCTATGTCAAACTGACATGTTAACAAAGAAATTATGATACCAATTGGCAAAGCAACATCAGCTTTTAAAAGTCTAAATAAAATATGGAACTGCAAGTTATATAGTATTAAAACTAAATTACGAATTTTCAATTCAAATGTTGTATCAATCCTAACATATGCCAGCGAGAGTTGGAAAATGACTAAAGATATAGAAAGCAAATTGAATGCATTTGAAAATAGATGTCTGCGAAAAATAATGAATATAAAATGGAACGAATTCAGGAGAAGTGATGAAATCAGAGATATGTCTGGTCAACCACTAGTGACAACTGTTATAAGAAAGAGGAGATGGAGATATGGTGGACACCTTGAGAGAAATGATCAACGAATATCAAAGTAGGCATTGAAGTGGGATGCAAAGGGTTCAAGAAAGAGAGGTCTACCTAAAGAGACTCTGAAACGAACTTTGCTGAGAGAGGCAGGAAATATCGGTCTCAGTTCCATGGAGAGATTGAGCGAGTTGCCCAGGATAGAACAGTATGGAGAAATTACTTGCAGGCTCTATGTAACGTATAACGGTACGAGAGGAATTATTATTATTATTATGTCAAACTTAGTTTGTTAACCAACCACTTTGTTAACGTCATTACAAACTGTTGTTTTCTTTCTACAATGTTAGAGACGTCTCTGGGAGTCACCGTTAGTAATGTTGGTAACATGCTGCTCTATGGATCATGTACCGTGGAAATTCCATAGTTCTGTCAACAACTTTCAGTGTGCACATGGTGCACGGTTGGAATACCAGAATCCCTGATACTTTACGTGTGGATCTAAATAATAGATATCTCTTAAATCGCAGAAATGCTTGCCGGAATGGCGAGGGACAATGGTGATAAAAAAGCAAACCTTCATGCAAAAATCATTCAGAACCGTAATGACTACTCCGTAATATATAACGGGAGATGAAAATGTCTAACGTTATTGAACTTGTTTTTTCCTTTCATTTGTTTGTTCTACTTTGTAAGCGTATGACCAGAGATTGAAGAAAGTTCTAACGTTATTGAACTTGCTTTTTCCTTTTATTTGTTTGTTCTACTTTGTAAGCGTATGACCAGAGATTGTTATTTCTACTTTGTAAGCGTATGACCAGAAGATTGTTATTTTACTTGTAGAAGCGTATGACTACTTTGTAAGCGTATGACTACTTTGTAAGCGTATGACTACTTTGTAAGCGTATGACTACTTTGTAAGCGTATGACTACTTTGTAAGCGTATGACTACTTTGTAAGCGTATGACCAGAGATTGAAGAAGAAGAAGTCGTCTTTCTACTTAGTTGTTTTTTAAATGTCTTATTTATTGACAACATAATTCTGAAACTGAAAAGGTGTGCCGCCTGTGTTGTGCCGGGATCTGCAGGAGAAACAATAGTACCATTGCTACCTACAAGACATGTCGTAAGAAGCCACTGATGTAGGACCTATGGAAGCTACCCTAGTAAATAAAAAGCATCACATAAATCAGATGTTCTGGCCTACCTGTAGGTGCATAACTGACAAAGGTACAATCGCTCTAAAGCTCACATCACATAAAAATCGCGCAGAGTGGTTAACAAGTGGTCGATATGGAAAAAGAAGAAGAAAAGGTTACACAGACACGAATTGCCAAGAAAAGATGAATTGCAAAGACCGGTAGGTAACAAGAAAATCTTCGTATTTCGACAGACAAAAAAGCTGAACGTCGAAAAATCATTAGATAACTGTCATGTATGCGGCAATCACTGTCAGAAATTGTCAGAGCAAGCATACTGGTACGACGAATCATAGAAGCTGTCAGTATCATGCCACTCCGACAATCTGGTGACACTGGGCTAGGATAATGCATGTATAAATAAAATAAATGTCCGAAGCTTTTCAGACCTTGGCTTTAACGTGCCTGTCACCATTTCTACGCCCTGGTAGCAGAAGGTAGGAGGACCAAATTCTTTCCTCGCGTAGAACGTCATGTATAATTGAACCCTAGCCCTCTTGTGACCAGTCAGTAGAAACCTTCCTCTTCTTCTCTAATTCAGCTTATATCGACCACTTTAACCAGTCTTATGATCCTATGTGATCCAGCCTAGACGATTGTAAATTGTGCAAGTTAGCACCTAAAATAGACAGCATATCCGATTTCTGCGACGCTTGTTATTTACTAGAGTAGCTTCCTGGCCCTCACCTCAGTCGCCTCTTCGCATTCCTTCTAGTCGCCGTGAACTATTTTGCATCCCTCGAGCCGCGCAAACACGAGCGAGCTTAGCAACGATTACACATTACCTAACCCTTTGCTCACACACTGCTACTGTAATTAAATATGTAACCTGCTCACACTCATGTACTGCAATTAAATATGTAATCCTTTGCTCACACTACATTACTCAATTAAATATGTAATCGTTTAGAGCAAACAGCATAGCTGTGATATCTAGATGTTCTTCAACAGATATACATCTCGAACCATTCTCGAACTAAACATTGACTTCAAACTAAACATTGACTTTAAATAAACATGACTGTCTCAATAAACTTTGCAACAATTCAGCGTTGTCAGACATTACAGACCTTTTAATGCTTCGTATTTATCGTATAAGGGTAGAATGGTAAAGATATAAGCTTAGGCGAAGCTAAAGACAAAGTAATATAGTGTGATAAAACATATCAACAGATATGCGACGTCTGACAAAGCCATTATCAAGCAAATGATACAAAAGTGTGAAAAAGTTTAGAATTGTTAGTGAAATCAACATTACAGTCTTGACTAATAAAATCTTAACGGTTTCAAATGATACCAAGACATTTCAGTTTTCAAGTGACGATTTTCGAAATGGCCTTCATGTACAGTTCGTTGTATATGAATTTGAACTTATGAACATTGAACAGTAATGATAACGTATCATGTTGACAAATGATCAAAGGATATTTAACAGTTGTTAGGAAGAAACGTATCTATGTTGGCAAAGATCACAGATATTTAACGAAGTTGTTGAACAGAAACGTATCTAGTGACAAAGATTCAAAAGGGATATTTAACGAAGTTGTTGGTAAAGTAAAACGTATCTATGTTGAAAAGATCACAAGGATATTTAACGAAGTTGTTAGAACGAAGTTTTTACATGACAAAGTATTGAAAGGTATTTAACAAGTTGTTAAGAACGAACATAAGCAATGAATAAAAGAAGACAAAGAAATATATGAAAGGTGCATCCTGTTTAGTTCTGTCAGTGTATGTTTCAGTTCTGTCCAGTGTATGTTTCCAGTTTGTCGTGTATGTTTCAGTTCTGTCATTTATGTTTCAGTTCTGTCCAGTTATTTCAGTCTGTCAGTTTATGTTTCAGTTCTGTCAGTTTATGTTTCAGTTCTGTCAGTTTATGTTTCAGTTCTGTCCAGTTTGTTGTTCAGTTCTGTCAGTGTATGTTTCAGTTCTGTCAGTTTAGTTTCAGTTCTGTCCAGTTTATGTTTCAGTTCTGTCAGTTATGCATTTCAGTTCTGTCCAGTGTATGTTCATTCTGTCATTTATGTTCAAGTTCTGTCAGTTTATGTTTCAGTTCTGTCAGTTTATGTTGATTAAGCTGTTCTATTTAATGACAGAGTTTTAACTGGACCTCTTATCATAACTAGACAGTTACACGTTAGTGCAGTTTCCTGTGACAATATAAATGATAAACACAGGATTCGAAAAGAAACTATTATTCAACAGCACTCATTGCTAGCTCTAGCACATTAGCATTTTGTCTAGAGCATTGCCTAGCCTACAGTGTCTCAATTTAGTTATTCATTGCTTTCTTGGTGCATCGATAATATACGGCAAGATGATCAGGTAAAAGTTGAAGAAATAGACCACAACTGTCGTGATGCTGCATTCCAGTATTGTTATATAAAGATGCATTACAGTATTGTTGTGTAAAGATGCATTACAGTATTGTTGTATAAAGATGCATTACAGTATTGTTGTGTAAAGATGCATTACAGTATTGTTGTGTAAAGATGCATTACATTATTGTTGTGTAAAGATGCATTACAGTATTGTTGTGTAAAGATGCATTACATATGTTGTGTAAAGATGCATTACAGTATTGTTGTGTAAAGATGAATTCATTTTTAAAACAACACAGCATGTTATATCAAGGTTATATTATGTTACAACTTAAGTTAAACGATAAGAAATATCAGTATTATTGAACATTTTTCATCAATAAAGAACCATGAGTTCATAGAATTGAGTAAAATCGAGAACAATCTTAAAGTGTTCTTTCGAACATTTACAAAAACCAGACCCATTAAAGAGGAATTTACGATTTCCCTTTTGAGCTATTCGACGGTAAGTTGTTGGGGGCCACACTTTCTGGTTACCGAGCAGGAGAATTAACCGTAACGGGATTTGAACACAATTGAATTTGATGTTTGAACCAAGAATACATGCCACTCTGTTACATCGTCTTTCTTTTGAAGAAATTTGACATAAACAGTGAGAAGAGAGGAAAGCCCAATGACACATAGCCTGAACATTGACATTACAACCAGTAAGAACAGAAGCAGCTAAGATAGTTGAACATTGACATAACCAGTAATAAGAGAATAGCAAGAGACAGTCTGAACATTGACATAACCAGTAAGAAGAAAACACAACATTGAGCCTGAGAGAAGACAGTCTGAACATTGACATAACCAGTAAGAAGAAAAACAGCTAGAGACAGTCTGAACATACAAACAAACGGACACAAGTCATCTATTATTCAAGTCGGCGCCTGGCTAAACTAGAAATGTCCAGATGAAATATCTGCAAACGATAGATGAGACTTAGGCTGCTTTAAATTAATCCCTGGTCTATAAATCACGGACTAAACGTGGGATACTTTAACACAAGAACCCCCCAGGAAACTCCATAAACTGGTATTGCGATTCTGTATATGTTTCAAATCTTGCTATTATTGGGTATATATGGGGGTTTTAAATAAATTATTGATTGTGTTCTTCCCGTCAGTTGTAGAATTAATGTATCACAGTTTATCTTTATCATGGTATATTGTTTACATGACTTAGTCATCAACCACATTAAACGAGTCGTCGATTTTCTAGGTACCACCTACACGTTCATTAGTTTGCCATTGATTTCTATAACTTTTCCCGTAGCCTTTTCAGACAGTATGGTATGAAGTCACTTCACTTCACATTTCTTGGTCACAGACCGTATGGTATGAAGATCCATCTTCACTTAGCATCTTCATTGGTCATAGTGTACTGGAGGTAGGAAGGCCAATTCCGTTCCTCGCGTGTGGAACGTCGTGTGGGACATTGAATTCCCAATCATCTCGTGTTCAAATCGTTAGGTGACGCTTACGCATTACGTTAATCCGACCTAACTCTAATTGTGTTATCATCATCAGGTGCCATGCCGACTGGTGTAGGCGATCATGGATTTCCACATACCTTTCTCTGGTGTTTGCTATCATATCCGATGTTGACGCTCTTGCGTGCCATGACGTCAGGCTATTCAAATATTTCTCTGTCTCCCTCTGTCTCGTATCTCCTCGATTTTACCAGTTGTTATAATGTGTTCTAAACCTCTCTTTCTCATCACATGCCAGAAAAATAACGACTGCCTCTTTCTTATATTGATGATAATCTTTCTTTGTGCCCAATAATGTACTCCTAGTATGTCTAGCTTTTTGTTTGCTTTCTGTTCTGAAGTGTGCTTTTTAAAAATTTATATTGTTTCATAAGTAATTCTTATAAGCACTTTTTTTCATACCGCTCACAGTGTTGAATGAGCACTAGTTTCCCAATCAAAGACTCATTGAATTAGATTGCTACTTGATTCTGTTTACATTCACGAACATATGTGTTGAATGTAATAGATTAGATTGCATTTGATTCTGTTTAAATTCACGAACATATGTGTTGAATGTGATAGATTAGATTGCTACTTAATTCTGTTTACATTCACGAACATATGTTGAATGTAATAGATTAGATTACACTTGATGCTGCTGGTTCCGAACAAGCAGAATGTATAGATTATTGTGACAGTTTTGTAACCCTGGTTGTTCTATTCTTAATTCCTTCAAGCTGTTGCTCAATTTGCTTTGAGATCGTATAGGACATTTTCTTTCTCTTTCTTCTTTTCTCCGCGTACATAAATATTTAAGAATATTTGGTGACAGCAGGTAAAATTCAGGGAAGGAGAGATCGTGGATGGAAGAGGGAGAAGATGTTGGATGCTTTGACATCGTGGTTCGACAAAATACCGATGTCAGAACTGACTACCTGCAGGAAGTAGTTATCCTGTCTGCCCCACTTCGCTCTGCAACAACCCTACCATGCGCATTAGCCAAGAAACCCCAGCCGGACTTCTCACCACGTTGAACCGACCCATCGGTATATACAACAACATCATCATCCCTTGCATTATCTTCTATCAGCTGCTTAACTGCGAGATCAGCCTTCATGTTGCCCCAATCTCTACATTCTCTTCCAAGAGTAATGATAACGTTGAGATAGTTCATCATGCTTCCATCTGTTGGGATCCATTCTTCCACTTTTGGTAGAGTCGCAACCGTAGTCACCTGGCCAATTGTTCTCTCAGCCTGGGCCATCTGGGCCGCTTGATTCTCGTGCCCTCAACATCATTAGTGTTCTTGTGCAGTGGATGTCTCTTATCGGCAGTAACCCGCATATATGCCTTGGTTTGGGCGATTGCATGACGGGAGCATAGTGACAGAAGGCCAAGCATATATCTCATCTTCACAATGGGAGTATCTCTATTGCAGCCCGGACTATACGCATACCTTCATTCTGAACCCGTTCGAGTCGTTCACATTGTGGTCTTGATATCGTAAGAATTCCGAGTCAGTAATCTACCACTGACATAACCAGTCGATCGAACAAAGAAGTCGGTGCCATAACCGGTGCTACGGGGTTCGTGCGCCGTGGACTGGTCCTGCAGCAGATCAGACAATAAAATATGTATACAAAAGAAGAGGTAAAGGAGAGAAGAGAAAAATATAAAGATAGATAGATAGATAAAGAAGTGTTATGTGTCAACTAGGACATGAAGAGAATATAGAGATAGATAGATGTCCTCAAATTGTGCATCAAGTATGGATAGCCATTTGCAATTGTCTTGAATATGTACTCGTACATCAAGTATGTTGTCAGTGTCGCACAGAAGATCGTTACAATGCAGTTTCTCCATGTCTATTATATTCTCGTTTCTCATTATAATTATGCACTCTTGTGATTTCAATCATGTATTTTCAATGTGTCTACTCTATTTTCTTTTTAATTCATTTGCTTGTTTATAAATTGTTTTTATGTGATTTTGTTTTTGCAGTTCTTCGATTTCAATGCATCTCTGATGTAGCCATGTTTTTATGTGATTTTGTTTTTGCAGTTCTTCGATTTCAATGCATCTCTGATGTAGCCAGGGACTAATGTTTTATGTTTATTGATGTGTTTTCTTTTTTTCAAGCATCTTGATGAGTTTTATTATTTCATTTCCTTCTTCCTTTTTTTTTCTCATTCGTTAATTATAATTTTGAAATCTGTCATCAACGTTTGATTAGCAGTTTGTTGAATGTCTGGAGTGCTTTCTGTAGTGTTGATGTATTCAATCTTGTAGAATGTTACACTTGAAGCTTCTGATTATATAGTGAGTATTTATGCCTTTGAGGGGCTTCTGTGTCTTGAGTCCTTTGTGTTTTTGAGCTTCTGATTCTGGAGCTTCTGTTATATGTAGAGATCGTTAGCCTTGAGCTTCTGATTTATATGTAGAATGTTATTGATGGCTTCTGATTATATGTAGAATGTTACCTTTGAGACTTCTGTTATATAGAAGAATGTTACTTGTAGCTTGCTTTATTATGTAGAATGTTACCTTGGCTTCTGTGTCTTGAGCTTCTGTTATATGTAGAATGTTACCTTGCTTCTGTGTCTTGAGCTTCTGTTATAGGATAGTATCTTTAATCTGTGGGACGGATTAGCATAAGACGTAATCGTTGGCCTAGCGACCTGGACACAAGAGGTTTGTGGTTTTAACCCCACACTCGAAATTTCCTACACGAGGAAGAGAATGGGCCAGCTAGGACACACATATGGAGTGACAGACACTTCTTACTATATGCTCTGAAAGGCTAAGGAAAATTTATTTATCTGTTATGCTCTCTATTGATATTTCGAACGAACAGAAGCTGTGCAGGCGCTATATTCGCTTCCAGGCAGTTAGTGATAAGGACTGTCGAATCCGACAAACATCTTGCACGTTGCGTTTGTAGACCAGGAAAAAACGTTCGAACGCGTAGACAGAAACAAGTTGTGGAAAGTATTGTCAAACTGTGGGGTTAATGACCATCAAATCAATATATGCAAGAACCTATACATAAACAGCAAGTGTACGATTCGAACAAACACAGGTCTATCAGAAAAGCTTCACATAGGGCCAGGAGTTAGAGAAGGATGTGTACTATCACCACTGCTATTCATCACATATATTGGTCAGATCTGTAAAATAACTAACACCAGCGAATGACACAACCTTGGGGAATTCTAAAATGAATTTCATTTTGCAGACGATCAGGCAATCATATCAACAACAGAAGAACAGCTACAACAACACATTAACAGACTCTAGTTAACATGTAATGAATACAATATGAGAATAAACATCGACAAAACCGAAGTAATGACATTCGCTAGAGGAAACCCTTACCAATATCGCATCGACAATGCCCATTAAAACAAGTCAAAGACTTCACATACCTAGGAACATTTTTCAGCAATGGAAGAATAACTAATAAAATTCAACACTGATGCAACAAAGCAAATCAAATGATAGGACAAATGACGCCAATTTTAAAATGCAAACACGTCACCATGAACACAAAAAAGCAATGTTCAACACAATCTTTCTCCCCACATTATGTTACCATTATTAAACCTGGACACTGACAACAAACGATAGAAGAAAACTAGTCACGACAGAGATGAAGAGTCAATGCAGAATGCTCGTGGTAACAAAAAGTGACAGGCTGTGAAATGAAGACATCAGGAAAAAGTGGGTACAACATCACTACTGAACTTCATCAAGAAACAACAAATTAAATGGTTTAGATACATCAGCAGTTTACCAACAGACAGTGCACCTCAAAGAGCAATGTTGCTCCGATACAATGGATACAAAGAAAAAGGTCGGGCGCGCAATGGGTGGACCTCAGAGTTAACAGAGGCGACGAAAGACACTATTTATGAAGTACACACAAGGGCTCGTCCTAGAAATCAGGCAAAACAGGATTTGAGAAAAGTAAGAAAAAAAGTTGGCACAGAACCTTGCTTGAAGTGACATGGGCGGGTCTCAGACACTGGAACGAGTTCGAGAATTAGGTGTTAAGTTTGGACATGCCAGACAGTGTCGTCTTCGTGGTAGAGAGAAGATATAGTAATCAACTTCTCATGGGTACTGTGAGCAAATGGACTTTGGGATGGCTGCTGCAACGGAGGACAGAGCACGAATGGGAATGCCCAATGTGCCATGACGTCGATCGCATAACATAACATAACATAACATTAAATTATATTGAGAAACAAAGAATGAAGTGGTTTGCCCATTTAATAAGAATGCATCCAAACTCCAAAGTATACAAAGTCTTCTACAACAGAACATCAGGAGAGAAGGTGAGAGGAAGACCACGAAAAAGATGGTTAGATGGCATAGAAGAACCTGTCAAAGGACGACACTGAGCAACAACCCGGTAGCAGTGTGACGACACTGAGCAACAACCCGGTAGCAGTGTGACGACACTGAGCAACAACCCGGTAGCAGTGTGACGACACTGAGCAACAACCAGGTAGCAGTGTGACGACACTGAGCAACAACCAGGTAGCAGTGTGACGACAACAAAATAACATACACCAAGCCAACCAGAACAGACGCAAGAGCAAAACAGTAAAATACAACACTGGGCAACAACCCGGTAGCAGTGTGAGGATAAAAGAAGAAGTAAAGATTAAACATGTTATCTAGACTAAAAGAGAAATAATTTTACATCCGTCAGAAAGAGAAATCATTTTACATGCGTCAGAAGGAAATCATTTACATGCGTCAGAAGGAAATCATTTTACATCCGTCAAAAGATAAATCATTTTGCATGCGTCAGAAAGAAATCATTTTACATGCGTCAGAAAGAGAAATCATTTTACATGCGTCAGAAAGATAAATCATTTTACATGCGTCAGAAAGAGAAATCAATTTACATGCGTCAAAAAGATAAATCATTTTGCATGCGTCAGAAAGAGAAATCATTTTGCATGCGTCAGAAAGAGAAATCATTTTACATTCGTCAGAAAGAGAAATCATTTACATTGTGCGTCAGAAAGTGTGTAAAATATCATCAATCGTTTAAGATCTAATAACAAATGAACTCTAATACGTTGAAGGAGGCTAATGTAAACATTCATCACTTCTGGTCTACATTTTAAGTTGTTATTTATCGCCGGTCACATCAACAAACAAAAATCATGATCAATCACGGAATGGATATGTTTGTGAACACAGAGTTTATCTGATGTAATGTATACACTTGTTTTGTTGTTATCTTTCCTGCTTTATCGTGACAAGTTTTGTTCAGAACATTATTGATTGACAAGGAAACAATGATAAAACAAAACAATTTATTAATAAAAACAGGTCAAAGAATGATTAAATTTACGTTGAAAGAGTTTGTGAGTATCTCGTCAATGGAATGAACAAAATATACTGCTGTATCGAAAATACTACTTGGATATATAACTTTCACTGCTACATTCAGTAAATGTTATGTTTTTGTGTAATACTACTTGGATATATAACTTTCACATGTAAGCTACATTCAGTAAATGTTATGTTTTTTGTGTAATACTACTTGGATATATAACTTTCACATGTAAGCTACATTCAGTAAATGTTATGTTTTTTGTGTAATACTACTTGGATATATAACTTTCACATGTAAGCTACATTCAGTAAATGTTATGTTTTTTGTGTAATACTACTTGGATATATAACTTTCACATGTAAGCTACATTCAGTAAATGTTATGTGTTTTGTGTAATACTACTTGGATATATAACTTTCACACAAGCTCACATGACCAGTAAATGTTATGTGTTTTTAATATACTTATATATACTTTACATTAAGCTACACCAGTAAATGTTATGTTTTGTTAATACTACTTGGATATATAACTTTCACATGTGCTACATTCAGTAAATGCTATGTGTTTTGTGTAATACTATTTGGATATATAACTTCACATGTAAGCTACTTTCAGTAAATGTTATGTTTTTGTATACTACTTGATATATAATTCAATGTAAGCTACATTCAGTAAATGATGTGTTTTGTATACTACTGATATATAACTTCACATGTAATCATTCAGTAAATGTTATGTTTTGTGTAATACTATTGGATATTAACTTCACATGTAAGTACATTCAGTAAATGTTATGTGTTTTGTGTAATACTACTTGGATATATAACTTTCACATGTAAGCTACATTCAGTAAATGTTATGTGTTTTGTGTAATACTACTTGGATATATAACTTTCACATGTAAGCTACATTCAGTAAATGTTATGTGTTTTGTGTAATACTACTTGGATATATAACTTTCACATGTAAGATACATTCAGTAAATGTTATGTTTTTTGTGTAATACTACTTGGATATATAACTTTCACATGTAAGCTACATTCAGTAAATGTTATGTTTTTGGTATACTTACTGTTTAACATACATTAAGCAAAATTCAGTAAAATTTAAATGATGTTTGGTACTTAAGTTTTCACCTTAACATTGCTTAACAATAATCAGATGACCCATTAATAAATGTTTCATGCACGGTTCAATGCCAAATTTACTTTGCCTGTAATAAATCACACGCGATGTAAGTCCTGCTGTCAAGTTAACCCCCTACGGGATGCCCCATAACTGTTCCTGCCTGTGCAATAAATGCCACTACGGATGCCCCATAACTGTTCCTGCCTGTGCAAGTAAATGCCACTCAAAATGTTCATGATTGTCTCTTGTGAACTTGTGATGCAAACAAAAAAGTGTCGACACAAACCAGCAACTTGCAAACGCTTTACATGCATAAGGAAACCAGCATAGTATCAACAACATAGTCGGTATCTTGAATTTGCAACTCACAGCGAAGAAAACAGCAGCACCTCAAAACACAGTAGTCTTCACAGACATCACTGCATAAAGCAATCACTGGATTGCCGGCAACTAGATGTCCGCTATTTTTTGAATATGCAATTTCCAACATAATCACCATGGACACAAAAAAGTGTTTAAAAAAATTCACAGCTCACAGTGTCGTTCTAAGCACCAAACTTAATAGCATAGCAACGAAACTGGGTCACAGAAGTTTAGACGTGAGGAAAAATGCACTATAAGCTGTGCTCAGAATCATACAGTACTCCAGGCTCGGTTTGTCCGTCTTTCTCCCATGTTGTGAAATGAGTTCAATCTCAACACTACACAACTTAGCCATAAATGTTGCTATTATGCAACACAAACCGGTTGTAACTGAAATGTTACTGTGATGCAATTATTGAATCAAAGCGAATTTTTCAACCAATAAAAGTAATAGTGGAATTCCAAGTCAAGTTTGATTTAGTTAGACAAGAAGACTATGCTGGTAGCCAAAGAAGAATAGTAAACCAACATAAGACAGAGGTCATTAGTCGCCACACGCTGAGAGACATACAGAGAGGGTGATCGGATCAATTATGGACTAAGTGGTTCGATGTGCAGTGATGATGATCCGACAACTAAACTAAACTAAACTTGATGCAACCTGAAGGAAACTACATTGCAACCAACAATGTCATAGGTGTTTTCTTATATGGAGTTGGGTCATAGGTGTCTCCAATGTATGGAGTTACTTGTCATAGGTGTTTTCATTGTATGAAGTTGCTTGCCATAGGTGTCGTCATTGTATGCAGTTACTTGCCATAGGTGTCTCCAATGTATGGAGTTACTTGTCATAGGTGTTTTCATTGTATGAAGTTGCTTGCCATAGGTGTCGTCATTGTATGCAGTTACTTGCCATAGGTGTCTCCAATGTATGGAGTTACTTGTCATAGGTGTTTTCATTGTATGAAGTTGCTTGCATAGGTGTCTCATTGTATGCGTTACGCCATAGGTGTCTCAAGTATGGAGTTACTTGTCATAGTTTTCATTGTATAAGTTGCTTGCCATGAGGAAGTGCTCCAATGTCGTCATTGTATGCAGTTACTTGATGTCCCAATGTTGGTTACTTGTCATAGGTGTTTTCATTGTATGAAGTTGCTTGCCATAGGTGTCGTCATTGTATGCAGTTAATTGTCATAGGTGTCTCCAATGTATGAAGAATGACACAAGCTAAATGTTGCTACGACTTGTATCATTTTACTTACTGTTCCAGACGTACACTTTCGATAAAATTTACATGGTCGTATGTCGATCAATTGCTAGGTCAGAACGACGTTCGTGGTAACTATAGAAATAACAGATGGCCATGATAATGGGGACATGGCTTGCTGATCATGGCGATATAGATCTCTGAGCGTGGAGATATTTGTTTTGTATAAGTGGGACATGCAAAGGCAGTTGAACGACTTGAGATCGATATAAGATCAATAACTACGGCTTTCTATTATGCGATTTTGGAAACTTGAATTAGAAAGTATTTGCAAGTACGAATGAGTACATGAGTGAATACGTGACAAACTGTGTTTAGAAAGTAAATACAAGATTTGATGAAAAACGATTGTTTCAGGTTTCCCGAATCGCTCGAGTTCCTATGTGTACAAGTGATAACTCATCTACTGAAAGTATTGCTTAAAGTACGAACTCCGTAACTCTAGCAACAATCCTAGAGATGTTAAACAAAATCACATTTGAAGCGAGCGACGAAGTGATGAATCGAACCCACGACGTTCGAAACGCAAATTAAACGGATTGACACCACAAAGATGAAAAGTGAAGGTATTTTGTTAAATATATTAACTTCTTTTCGTAAAGAAATGGGAAATATTATTTTTTAAACTACATTTAAAGTGCATTTTAAACAGGGATTGCGCAACATAATTGTTTTTTTAAAATTGCAAAAAAAGTGTGAACGTCATCAGAAAAAATAAATATTAAGTACCACAGTACTTTAAAAACATTTTTTTTTAAATTAACCAAAAATAAAATGTGAAATTTGCTCAAATGTTACTATGGTAATAACATGAAAACTAGTTGCGTCATGCCTGCGGAAGTAGTAGTTAAGATTGGATATACGCATGCGCGAAGTCAAGGGTAATTACTGTCATGTTGCGCATTAATTTATGAAGTAATTATTGCTATTTTGTTTTATAGTAAAGTTTCAGTGAATTAACGATTAGAGAGAGAGAGAGATCCTTAATGGATCTTAAAATTTCACAGCGAGAAAAATATGCGTTTAATCTTGGCAAGATGTAATATAATATTAATGTTGTCAAATGGGAATGTTTTAGCGAGATAGTTTTATACAACATCCACTCACTTTACACAATGTACGAGAACAAAAAGTGAAAGTCGTCAAAGCACACAAAACGTTATCATGATGAGCCGTGTCGGTTGACGTTAATCGCCCGTGTGTTGTCAGGGCTCTCTGGGGGAACAAAGAATAGTAACACTGCGAACTACAAGGCATGTTGTAAGAGGCGAATGAGGTAGGGGCTTAGGGAATCTACCATAGTAAATAAAAAGCGTGGTAGAAATCAGATGTTCTAGCCTACTTGTAGGCGTATAACTGGCACAAGGTACAATCACTCTTCGATCACATACAAATCACACAGAGTGGTTAACAAGTGGTCGATATTGAATGTTCTATGAAGAAGTCTTACGTTAATAATCGTGGTTGCCCATAAACATTTGCCCCCAGTACAGACTATCACCTCGGATGCTGCTATTTCAGTCCAGTATTCAAGTTACGGAAAAGAAGTCTTACGTTAATAATCGTGGTTGCCCATAAACATTTGCCCCCAGTACAGACTATCAGCTCGGATGCTGCCATTTCAGTCCAGTATTCAAGTTACGGAAAAGAAGTCTTACGTTAATAATCGTGGTTGCCCATAAACATTTGCCCCCAGTACAGACTATCACCTCGGATGCTGCCATTTCAGTCCAGTATTCAAGTTACGGAAAAGAAGTCTTACGTTAATAATCGTGGTTGCCCATAAACATTTGCCCCCAGTACAGACTATCAGCTCGGATGCTGCCATTTCAGTCCAGTATTCAAGTTACGGAAAAGAAGTCTTACGTTAATAATCGTGGTTGCCCATACACATTTGCCCCCAGTACAGACTATCACCTCGGATGCTGCCATTTCAGTCCAGTATTCAAGTTACGGAAAAGAAGTCTTACGTTAATAATCGTGGTTGCCCATAACATTTGCCCCAGTACAGACTATCAGCTCGGATGCTGCCATTTCAGTCCAGTATTCAAGTTACGGAAAAGAAGTCTTAAAGACCAAAAAATTGACTTTATTGCATCTGATTTCACCATACGCCTTGGTCGCTTTCGGTATAAATATCGTGTCGCTTGCCTAGAATGTTGCACAGAGCACGAACTATGTAGCTTTAACAACATTAATAGGAAATAATGCGCATTTGACTCGATTCGAATTTTGAACCATAAACTTCAGAACGATATATAGACGTCTTCGACAGTCCAATTAATTCACATTGTCACAGAACGTACCCCATAATTGAATTTAAGCACATTGGGCGGGAAGTCTTTTCCAAACGTAACGGATCTCATGTCGACCAGCCTCAATTAGATACCAGGAAAAACAATGGGAACTAAACGGGGAAATGATTGCCCGCTTGCCCAGCGTGTTCGTAGCGCGTTGGACGACGGTGTGACACGCCCTCTGTGAGTGCGAGTTCAATTCCACGGGCTGGCAGAAAAAAGCCACAGATTCTCCATATTTACGGTGTTCGTGGCAAAAACAGAAGAAAAAAAAAAACTGTTTTTTTCCATTTTATTAACTCTTAAGCAGATAATACTTAACTCCTTTGCGTCCTGTATTGATTTTGTCAGTTGTTACCATAAGTTATAATCTTTCTTTCAAATGAAATATCGGAAAAATGATGACTACTTTTTTCTTATATTGATAACTGCCTGTCTCTGTGTGTTGATTTCTTCACACATCCACAATTAGCTGTTTTAACACTTCATTGAATTGTCAGTGTTCATCTGTAAAATAGTATTTATGCAGTCTTCATAGATTTTGCTGCTTGTATCTTGTAATGACTATAAATCGCATCCAAACGTCAGTCTTGACTTTATGTAGAATCTTCGAGCTCACATTTTGACTTCAATAGTTAATGATTGCTTGCACACAACATATTATTATACATCTCTCGTTTCTTTTATACGTTCATTGATATATTGATAGGAACAATGTTATTGCACTTCGGTGAGTTTGCTTCGATCTTTTCTTAACAGGACGATCTCAGCGTTAGTGTGTGAATTCCGTAGCTCCATCGAAGGTTCCATGTGTAATTTAGAAGATGGTGAAAATATTTTGTAGGAATTTTATATGTTGAATCTTTCTAATGAATTTTTCACGGGCAGAGGCTTTCCAGCCTGCATTTCTCGATTTTGAACTGTCAAATGGTTCTTTTACATGCTCAGCTTCAATACGGAATCTACGTTTTATCGTTCATCTCCGTTAGGACTGGGAACTTGATCTCACCTACACTCAGATAAGAGTTCTCTGGAAGAATATCCCTATTGCTCTACGAGGAAGCAAACCGGGGGTCTTTGGAATGAGATCAATTCAAATCAAGTTACATAATAAAAATGCACACAACAACGAAACGAGGACATCAGAAGCAAAGTGGGCAACTCTTCATGCACCGAATACATCAGAAGCAAAGTGGCCAACTTTTCATGCACCGAATACATCAGAAGCAGAGTGGGCAACTTTTCCTGCACCGAATACATCAGAAGCACAGTGGCAAACTTTTCATGCACCGAATACATCAGAAGTAGAGCGGGCAACTTTTCATGCACCGAATACATTAGACACAGAGTGGGCAACGTTTCATGCATCGAATACATCAGAAGCAGAGTGGGCAACTTTTCATGCACCGAATACATAAAATGACAACAAATCTAGTGGTTTGGACATTTAATTTGAATCAAATACAACCAGCCACCAATAACAGCATACAATAAAAATAGATCAGGTACTAGGCCCTAAGGAAGACCAAGAAAGACATTATGGTATGGTAAAATCAAACACGGATATAACACAACGATGATTCAATGAACCTGGAACGGAAATTATAGCTCCCACCCTAGCTAACAGCAAAAGTGAATAACCAATTCCATCATCCACCTTTGGGAAAGACAATAGACAAGAGAGACATCAATTTTTTCGAGGTGATTAACTATTTTCATGTCGTGATTCGTGAAAGATTAAATCGACAATTTCATTTGTATCTAAATTAACGACAATTAAAACCATTACTTAAACAACAAGACGTAATATTTGCTCACCTTCACAGGCAAACATTAATTTGATCTGACATTTCAATCTAATCAAATCTTAGAGTGAAATCTTGACCACAAATGAAACTCTGACTTGATAATGACATCAGACAAGATGGCAGAGACGACAACAAGGTAACAATGCGCTCAAACTTACCTGCAAATATTTGGTTAAAACTTCAAGCAAGAATATGTAGATCTGCCAGACATGAATTTATCTCAAATTTGCAGAATTTCGCTGTCCAATGAAGATTTAGAATATTATCTTCTACTAAGTGTTAAATAGATTAAATACAAACACTACGATCATTAATTGTATTTAGTTAATGTCGATTTATTTACTCAACAGTCGATTTTCTAATTTCTCCAGATATAATCCTATCAACATTACTGTTAAAAGTTCAGTTCCCAGTTTTAAATTCACTGTCTGAGTATAAGTTCTAAGCTGACACCAAGGTACTGGAGACTATGAATCTGTGACTTTCATTGCCGTATGAATAGACAATAGCGATGGCGTCTTTGTTACAGAATTCCCTTTGTGTCTCGTTTTTCTTGCGTTTAATTATCTATCCTGTTATTTGGCTTCGCTGTTTCTTGTTGAGACATCTTGTGTTCATTGTTTAGTTTCACAACAACAAGGGGACACTGGAACAGAGAGCGAAGACACAGCTCGCGTAATCAGTGAGCTTGGAATCGATAGCAGGATGGTTTATCGAGTCTGAGATAGCTCTGATCAATCCTCGTCAAGCTTAGGTACGGTTGGAAGCAAAATCACGCGCAACGTTACCAGCCGGTTTGAATCTTAGGTCACCATAAACACTGACTTAAATCAGTTAAAGTGACTGGAAAAACATCTATATAAACAATGACTTCAATCAATTAAAGTGACTGGAAAAACGTCTCTAATGTGAGATTTTAAAAATGCACGATACAACTTAAAAATGCAAAAATCGTTTAGTGTTATGTTAAATTTACTGACCAGCCTTTTATGTTTGTTTGTTTCTCTACAAGTTTACTTCTCAGAATCACCATTATTTCAGCATATATGTAGTAATTTAGATACTAGTTTATGTTACCAGAGCCAAACATGGACAATGGCCAAAGCGAAGTCACACAAAAAAAATTACATGTGAAATGCGAAAAGTTACCAACAACATCAGAAATGACAGAGTCACCAACATCAGCATAAGAAAGAAAGTTGGGACAGAACCTTACTTGAGTTACATCGAGAAACAAAGAATGAAGTGGTTTGGCCACTTAGTAAGAATGCATCAAAACTACACAGTATACAAAGTCTTCTACAACAGAAAATCAGGAAAGAAGGCGAGAGAAAGACCATGAAATAGATGGTTAGATGGCGTAGCAGAATCCTGTCAAGGGGTAATCACCCAATCAACCAGAAAAACGTAAGATAAAAACAGAAAACCACGATACTGGACAACAACCAGGTAGTGGTGTGGCGACAAAAGAAGAAGAATAAAAATTAAATTATGTATACACACCTGTGGAATACCAGCAAATGAATCAGCCCAACTGGTTGACAAAGAAAGGTTGTGCATGAGAAAGCGGCCGTATGTATTAAATACCTATCACTAAAAGAAACGGATGATTAAATCAATCAGACAGCCATCAACAGTAACACAGGACAACTACAACAACTAATCAATGCGACTAAAAAAGAAAAAAAAAGAGACTAAATAAGACATATACACATCTTGTGAAAAATTAATGGCAATATTATTATTATTTTCTTTTTTTTCATTCCGCACTATGAATTCAGACGTGTCGTTTATTATTCACGTATTAGATATGTATCATGTAACATCAGATGGCGATCAGAAATAAAGAGCAGAATAGGACAATCGAAAACATCATTCCTGAAAATGAGAAGGATTATCTGCAACAAGTCCTTGTCAATCCCGATCAGAGTGCGAGTTATTCAGTGCTACATAAAACCAATACTGACATACGAGTCATGGACAACGAACATACAGATCGAAAAATCTCTGAGCGCCACAGAAATGTGGTTTTATAGAAGAATGATGAGAATCCCATGGACTGCTAAAATGACTAATGTGGAAATATTGAATGAGGTCAAGACACAGAGAAAACTTATCATCAATATAAGAAAGAGGCAGTCATCATTTTTCGGACATGTGATGAGGGGGGGGAGGTTTAGAACACATCGTGACAACTGTAAAATCAAGGGTAGACGAGACAGAGGAAGACAGAGAGATAAAATTTTGGATAGCCGGACTTCATGGCACAGTAGAGCGTCAACATCTGAGTTGATAGCAAACACCAACGACAGAGATTTGTGGAGATCCATGATCGCCTACGCCAGCCGACATGGCACCTGATGATGATGATGATCATATATGCATACCCTTGTAATTCATGACAACTATCAGGACACGTCTGAATGATTTTGCGTGAAGGATTGCTATCCACGTTACCATTGTCCCACACCATTCAGTGGATCATTATTCATATTTTATTCATATTTTTAGTTTAGATCCCCATGAAAAGGATCAGGGTTTCCTGTAGTTCAACCACATACACCGTGTGTACACCGAGATTTTGTGTGTGTGTGACTCAAGCTGGCATCATACCGTGTGTACACCGAGATTTTGTGTGTGTGTGTGTGACTCAAGCTTGCATCAAACCGTGTGTACACCAAGATTGTGTGTGTGTGTGTGACTCAAGCTGGCATCAAACCGTTTGTACACAGAGATTTTGTGTGTGTGTGTGTGACTCAAGCTGGCATCATACCGTGTGTACACAGAGATTTTGTTTGTGTGTGACTCAAGCTGGCATCATACCGTGTGTACACAGAGATTTTGTTTGTGTTGGTGACTTTAGCTGGCATCATACCGTGTGTACACCGAGATTGTGTGTGTGTGTGTGACTCAAGCTGGCATTATACCGTGTGTACATCGAGATTTTGTTGTGTTGTGACTTTAGCTGGCATCATACCGTGTGTACACCGAGATTGTGTGTGTGTGTGTGCTGCTGGCATTATACCGTGTGTACATCGAGATTTTGTGTGTGTGTTACTCTAGCTGGCATCATACCGTGTGTACACCGAGATTTTGTGTGTGTGTGACTTAAGCTGACATTATACCGTGTGTACACCAAGATTTTGTGTTGTGTGACTCAAGCTGGCATCATACCGTGTGTACACCGAGATTGTTTGTTTGTGTGACTCAAGCTGGCATTATACCGTGTGTACACCAAGATTTTGTGTGTGTGTGACTCAAGCTGGCATTATACCGTGTGTACACTGAGATTGTGTGTGTGTGTGTGTGGCTCAAGCTGGCATCATACCGTGTGTACACCGAGATTGTGTGTGTGTGTGTGACTCAAGCTGGCATTATACCGTGTGTACACGAGATTTTGTGTTGTGTGACTCAGCTGACATTATACCGTGTGTACACCGAGATTGTGTGTGTGTGTGTGTGACTCAAGCTGGCATCATACCGTGTGTACACCGAGATTTTGTTGTGTTTGACTCTAGCTGGCATCATACCGTGTGTACACGAGATTTGTGTGTGTGTGACTCAAGCTGGCATCATACCTGTGTACACCGAGATTTTGTTGTGTGTGACTCAAGCTGGCATCATACCGTGTACACCGAGATTTTGTGTGTGTGTGACTCAAGCTGGCATCATACCGTGTGTACACCGAGATTTTGTGTGTGTGACTCTAGCTGGCATCATACCGTGTGTACACCGAGATTTTGTGTGTGTTGACTCAAGCTGGCATCAACCGAGTATAGACCTGAGTTGTTGTGTGTGTACTTGCTAGCATCATATCCGTGTGTAAAACCTGAGATTCTTGTGTGTCTTCTAGCTGGCATCATCTTTGGTACACTAAGACTTTGCTCATATCGTGTTATTATAGCTTTGTCTATACTAATGGGTGTTCATACTTATGTCACCTAATGTGTCTTTTGACTCATGTCATCACTTCATATGGTATGTCTGTCTCATATGGCTCATAGTGTCATCTAATGGATGTCTTCTATACTCATGTCATCTATATGGATGTCTTCATAGATCTTTGATCATGCATCATGATGTACTTCTATGAGACTCATGATCAACCTGTTGGATTGTCTTCTGTAGACTCATGTCATCCTATATGGATGTCTTGTGTGACTCTATGGCTCATACCTGTACATGGATTCTGTTTGACTCTAGTGCATCATTGTGATGTCCGAGATAGTGTTGTGTCATGCTCAAATGGATGCTTGACTATAATTCATGTCATCGTATATGATGTACTTCTTTATCAATGTCACCATATGGATGTCTTCTATAGACTCATGTCATCTATATGGATGTCTTCTATAGACTAATGTCATCTATATGGATGTCTTCTATAGACTCATGTCATCTATATGGATGTCTTCTATAGACTCATGTCATCTATATGGATGTCTTCTATAGACTCATGTCATCTATATGGATGTCTTCTATAGACTCATGTCATCTATATGGATGTCTTCTATAGACTCATGTCATCTATATGGATGTCTTCTATATACTCATGTCATCTATATGGATGTCTTCTATAGACTCATGTCATCTATATGGATGTCTTCTATAGACTTATGTCACCTATATGGATGTCTTCTATAGACTTATGTCACCTATATGGATGTCTTCTATAGACTTATGTCACCTATATGGATGTCTTCTATAGACTCATGTCATCTATATGGATGTCTTCTATAGACTCATGTCATCTATATGGATGTCTTCTATAGACTTATGTCACCTATATGGATGTCTTCTATATACTCATGTCATCTATATGGATGTCTTCTATAGACTAATGTCATCTATATGGATGTCTTCTATATACTCATGTCATCTATATGGATGTCTTCTATAGACTCATATGGGTGTCTCTTGGGCTAAGTTGTTAAGCCATTTACCGTGTGAGTCGAAGGTCGTGGGTTCGAATCCGAACCGTTCCGTTCTGTTCACGAGTCGAGTTTTTTTCCAGAGATCCTAGGATTGTTGCTGGAGCTACATAATTTGTGCGTTGTGCAATATTCTTTGGCAGATGGCGTGCCATTTTTGCGGAGAGCTACCGAGCCATAAGGGGTAAAACCTGGTGCAATGAAGTCAATCCTTCGGCTTAAAACTCTTTATGTCGTCTATAGAAGTTTCCAACTTAGTGAGACTCACGTGGATCTACTTTCCTGGTCATGCGCATGTTCACGGCAACGAGAGAGCGGACATGCTTGCATCGAAAGCATCGATTTATGGGGAGTTTAGGATGGATAAGGTGCCTCAATCTCTTCCGAACTACTATTGGATGACACTAAAATACACGTTGAATCAATCCGATGTTTAGGAGTTTGGAATTACAGGTTGTATAAGTAGTGCTGGTTACTTGAGGGGCAGAGAGAGAAGTGTATTTAACCAGCGAGTCACATGAGCCATCAGTATATATACCCTTCGCAAACTGTTGGGAAAGACTGAGCACCTATGGATCTCCCTGCAGTGATGAGACGTCAGTTCATTAACCAATAAGCAATAACAATGAATGTCACACAGAATCACTAACTAAATACAAAAAGATAACAAATCACATGTGAATTTTACTGTTTTTAAAAATAAGTTGTTCTATAAACCATTCTTCCTGATTACCCTCATTAGTCATATGTTAATACTAATTATTCTGCAATAGGATATTATGTTGGCCATGTTTGTACAGAACTTAAGGCGGGTTGAGCTTTAGTATTAGCTTATTATCTTTACATGTAGAAACATCATTAAAACTTCATATGAGATACAACATACTCTGCTGTTTATGCGCATATGGTAACTAGATTACAAATAACATAGTCGATCTCATTTATCTACAGATGGTGTGTAGTGGTAGAGCATAATTTAGTTAGTTTGTTCTCATGTGGTTTCTGTTTGAAAACAAAAACACTAATGATATAAAAACTTCACAAGTTAAAGTTTAAAAAAAGTTAATTGCATATCCTTTACAGTACTTTGCGAATTAACCCCAGTTTTTAACGATGTTTGTGACTTTTCTAGGCATTATTACGTTCAGTAGTTTGCCATTGTTTTCTGAACGGGTGGTGCCATCGTTCTTTTGTAAAAATCCACGCGAAACATTTTGCAACCAAATTGTCCGCAGCGTGAATCGAACTGAAAACATCGGAGTTAATAGACCGAGTCACTATCCACTAAACCACAGACGCCTCTTGTCACAAGTTAAAGACACCAAAGAGAGTAAACATTTACACAAGGGATAAAAACAATGTGATAAAAACACATGTGATAAAAATACATCACCAGGTAAAAATACTAGCCATAGAATTAAACCACACTCTCTCACACAAACACATACACACACACACTCACACACATATACACTGACTAAATAATGAAGTTGCAACATAATTAAACATCCTCCAACTACCTGTTAATATTCCTTACTTCCATCCAACACCGCTTTGTCCCGGTATGCTAATAACATCATCAACCTGGGGTACCTCAAGGTTTCACATCTGAATCTAATGCTTACATTTCTATTTGAACCTAGATTAAATCTTATCATCTTCTAATGAACTGATTATTATGTCTTCAGACAATCTTGTCTTTATTGAGCAATGAATATGTCTTGAAATCTGATAGATATTTCATCATTGTATTTATTAACTCTTTCAATCCTTCAATTTTCTTACCTCAGGACATATTTATATTGCAATGTATACTGTATTAGTCAGTGGCTTTGCTTCATCTTAAAAAATACTATGAGCCAATATATCGGCTCAGAGGAGTGAAGAGGTTAATAGTTATCATAACTTGATATTTATATATTAATTAATTCCGGGTTTCTGTGACGTGGAGGCAAGGCGCTCGCTACAGAATTCAAAGACACTTGGTTCGATCACCAACATGAGAGATCGTGATATATTTCTCAAGATCTCTAGTTAAATGTAGGTGAGATTCAGCTACTAGTCCTATCAACATGAGAGAGATTGATATATTTCTCCAAGATTCTAGTTAAATGTAGGTGAGATTCAGCTACTAGTCCTATCAACATGAGAGATTGTGATATATTTCTCAAGATCTCTAGTTAAATGTAGGTGAGATTCAGCTACTAGTCCTATCAACATGAGAGATCGTGATATATTTCTCAAGATCTCTAGTTAAATGTAGGTGAGATTTAGCTACTAGTCCTATCAACATGAGAGATTGTGATATATTTCTCAAGATCTCTAGTTAAATGTAGGTGAGATTCAGCTACTAGTCCTATCAACATGAGAGATTGTGATATATTTCTCAATATCTCTAGTTAAATGTAGGTGAGATTCAGCTACTAGTCCTATCAACATGAGAGATCGTGATATATTTCTCAAGATCTCTAGTTAAATGTAGGTGAGATTCAGGTACTAGTCCTATCAACATGAGAGATTGTGATATATTTCTCAAGATCTCTAGTTAAATGTAGGTGAGATTCAGCTACTAGTCCTATCAACATGAGAGAGATCGTGATATATTTCTCAAGATCTCTAGTTAAATGTAGGTGAGATTCAGCTACTAGTCCTATCAACATGAAAGATCGTGATATATTTCTCAATATCTCTAGTTAAATGTAGGTGAGATTCAGCTACTAGTCCTATCAACATGAGAGATTGTGATATATTTCTCAAGATCTCTAGTTAAATGTAGGTGAGATTCAGCTACTAGTCCTATCGAAGATGGACAATAAGACGGCTGTTAAAATGTTCCGTGCTCAAATTGATTGCTGAAAATAAACCATGACAGTTGAAATTGGTAAGAGTATACTGCAATGCTGCAGCCCATGCATAATTCATAGAAATATTAAATTAAAATTCCTGCACACATTTTCACTATTTTCTTGATCTTCTTGTTCTTTGCGTTCGTTCTTTACGACCAATTTTAATCACTTTTGTGATATGCTTGATCTTTGCCAAGAACGTGTATACGTTGCACATTGGTGTGGTAAGTCCCTAAATGCAGAGACTTCTACATGTTTAGGACACATGCATCCGATTTCAGACAATATTTTCTTGATGACATCGGAGACTCTCTCAAGTGTTACAGAGTTCATGCAATGACGCTGAGATCTTCATGTGTAAGATAGAGATCGAGTTCCACATGGTTATTCATAAAAATGCATTGATGATATTGTTACAATCAGTCAATCAACCAATCAATTAATCAATCAAGTGTTTGATAAATATGTTTCTTGCAATTATTATTGTTTTGTAGATATATTTTTGTGTTCATCATCATCAGGTGCCGTGCTGGCTAGCGTAGGCGATCATGGATCTCCACAAGTCTCTGGTGTTTGCTATCATCTCAAATGTTGACGCTCTTACGTGTCATGAAGTCAGGTTATACAACATATTGTCTCTTCTTTTTCCTCTCTCTCTCATCTCTCCTCGATTTCACCAGTTGTTACAATTTACTCTAAACTAAACTTCCCTTCCTCATCATATGTCCGAAAAATAATGGCTGCCTCTTTCTTATATTGATGATAAGCTTTCTCTTTGTCTTGATCTCATTCAGTACCTTCACATTAGTTATTTTAGCAGTCCATGGGATTCTCATCATTCTTCTGTAAAACGTTTTCGTATCGACTAGCTTTGTTACCTTATATTAGTCAAATGATTCTTTTTTTTTGGTCTTCAATCCTGGTTTTCCTCACACCGCCAGGATAAGAGATACAGCTAACAACTAAAGCCAATCTCATAAGAACGATTTTCTGGCCAACACTATGTTACCAGTGTCAAACATGGCCAAAACAGCAGCTAATGAGCGGAAAATCATAACGACGGAGATGAGGTGTCTTAGAAGAGCTGCAGGTGTGACAATAAGAGACAAAATTAGAAATGAAGAAATCAGAAAAAGACTGGATGAGAAACGAGTCATGCAATTCATTAAAGAACAACATATTAAATGGTTTGGACACCTGACAAGAATGCCCTGGTATCGCCTACCACAGAGAGCCACACAGGAAAAGTGTAATGAGTACAGAGCAAGAGGGAGACCACGCAAAAGATGAAGCGACGGCATCAAGAACAGCTTTACGGAAATGAATATCAGCTTACAAAGTGCCTTAAAACAAACACACACAAGATCACTACGTTTCACCCCAACACTTCTATAAAGAAGTAAATGGTGGAAGAGAAGAAGAAGTCAGGAAAAGAAGAGATTTATAGAACGAGTCCTTGTGTGCACTTCATAAATAGTGTCGTTCGTTGCCTATGTTGTCTCTAAGGTTCACCTTTTGCTTGACCGGCCTTTTTCTTTGTATCCATTGTATTGGAGCATCATTGCTTATTGAAGAGCACTGTCTGTTGGTAATCTGCTTATATGTCCGAACCATTTAATTTGTTGTTTAATCTGCTTATATGCCCGAACCATTTAATTTGTTGTTTAATCTGCTTATATGCCCGAACCATTTAATTTGTTGTTTAATCTGCTTATATGCCCGAACCATTTAATTTGTTGTTTAATCTGCTTATATGCCCGAACCATTTAATTTGTTGTTTAATCTGCTTATATGCCCGAACCATTTAATTTGTTGTTTATTGATGAAATTCAGTACTGATGTTGTACCCACTTTTTTTTTAATGTCTTCATTTCTCAACGTGTCTCTTCTTGTTACTCCAAGCATTCTGCGTAGCCACTTCATCTCTGTCGCGACTAGATTTTCTTCTATCATTTGATGTCAACATCCAGGTTTGGCACTGGTAGCATAATGTCTTGAAATTTGTCTCGTGCTCCATAGATGTTAATAGTGTAAATCTTGACGATATTTCTTCTCCACCCCCAACCCCACGTTGTCCCTGCTAACCGGTTTTCGAAATATCATCATAATTCTAAGATCACAAATTAGATTAAAAAGAACCATCATCATCATTTCGTTTCGGCTCTAAGACAGAAAGACTCGGTAGCAATGCAAGGTCCACGATATATTATTTAGAAGAGTAAAACACTGTATACATTTGTATTTTTCTTCACTATTCCAATGCAGCGTTGCTCCAACGTATTCTAACGTATTTTCAGATGTCAATGTTTCGATTACTAATTCAAGGTGAACCTGACACACCCATTTTGTCTTCAGTCTTCGATAGGACTAGAAACGTGATCTCACCTACATTGAGATCAGGAATCACTTGTAAATAGTCTGGTTACACACTGCCATAAAGGGCCTGAGCACTTTTTCAACTAGAAATCAGCTTCTCAAATCATTCCTCCTCTCTAAAAAATGTAGGCCCTGGCCTTAGAGCAGCAACAAATGGATGCACTCAATTTCTGTATTCTTCCGTTAACCCGTCACATTTTGTAATGACCACTTTTCGAAAAGACAGACAACGAACAAAGAAAAATAATAATCTGTCTATTCTCTATTGTCTGTCCCCAGGTGGAAGATAGAATTGTTGTCAACTTGTCGTTTGACATCCAGGGCCATATGAGTCGCCCTTGTGCTATATTCGTGTTTATTCAGTGTGATTTTGATATTGTCTATACATCTTTTTCTTGGTCTTCATTTGGCTCTAGTACCTGATCTCTTTTTATTTATCCTGTTATTGTTGTCTGGTTGTATTCTATTCTCATTAAATGTCCAAACCACTGCATTTGTTGTCTTTCATTGTATTCGGTGCATGAAGTTATGCTCACTCTACTTCTGATGTCCTCATTTCGTATCTATCTTTCCTGGTGACCCCATCTGCCTTCTTCAAGCATAACATTTCACTGTTTCAATATTTTATCTAACTTCTTTGTGTTCTAATTTCGGAAAGTGTGGAAGGGAACTCTATAAGACAGATACAATTAAGTCGCTTGTTCGAGGCTGTCAGTTCCCACTGCATGTCCAGGACATCAGTTTTAATTTCGTCTCAACAGAAAAATAACCAAATTTGTGATCTTATCGGGCGTCGAACACTGGATACTTCCATCAGTAAATCCCAGCGTTTCTGCCACACCCTCTACCTCTCACTGTTGTTTCCACAAAATTATATTTGATATTGTTAAATTCCCATAAGATGACCTAAATATTTTATTTTCTCCTGTTCACATATAACACAGATGTGCCTCCTCAAGTTTAACAAAATATTATTTCACGGATGTCTAATTATGTTTGTCCTTGGTTGACTTTTTATTCTATTTTCGTGTGTTTTATTTGACATTTTAGACAGTATGGGACATTTTGATCTGTCTTGTGTTATAAATGTTAAATATTTGACGTTAATAATTTATTTTCTGAATGGTGGCTGTACAGAATAGAAGTGACAAGACAGCAATATGCAGTATGTCAATTGTGATATAGATCATCATATCATCTCTGAAATGGCGTGCTACTATCCTGTAATACTGAGTGATTGACTTATGTAGTCCTCATTGCACTTCAATGAATAGCCATGTGTGCTTCGATCTCTTTCATTCAAGGAATATCTCAGAGGCAGTGCACTAGCTCCATAGCACCAGCGAGGATCCTCGATGTAATTTTGAATATCATATATAATATTGTGATGCTATTTTGTTATATTGTTATTGTTTATAAGCGCATGAGATAGTGTTATAACTTGTTAACTATTTTGTGTGTGATTTATATATGTTTTGCCCTAATAAACAAACCTACGTTGTACTATGATATTCAGCAGCCGTTAAAATAAAATAGATTTGTCTTTAGATCCATCACATCTGATTTCAGCGTGCGTGTTTTCGTGTTCGCCATCTCAACCAGTAATAGTCTCCACAATTACACATGTTTTGCATCTTCTGACTGCCCAGCATCGAGATTATTTTGAGTGTATGTTACAGTAGACGTTATATGACTTTAATAGACTTATTCACAATGTGAAACCACCAGACATTGTACATCAGATTACATCAGATTACATCAGATTACATCAGATTATATCAGATTACATCAGATTACATCAGATTGAATACATGCTAATACCACAGAAGTCGGAGAAGACCCGCTTGTATTGTTGGGACACTGATAATAAGGAAAGCAGGTCTTCATGCATAAATCAGTCAGAAGTGCCATACCATCGCACTGACTACGCCCGAAGTCATAGCAGACGAGCGCAGAAGAAGAAGAAAAAATGCTACAGCAGAAATCGGATGTGATGACCTACCTGTAGGCGCACAACTGGCTCAACGTATAATCGCTTTTCGGCTCGGATCACATACAAATTACAAAGAGTGGTTAACAAGTGGTAGATATGGAGCGTTCGAAGAAGAAGAAGACGCTATAGCAGAAAGACACTCATCATCATCATCAAGGTGCGTATCCTTTATAGGACGTTGCTATCTTTGCAGCACATCTGAAATTCACTCTCTGTCTCTAGCCAGTTCACCCACTTCGTCGATGATCATGTTCATGGTTTCTTTAATATCTTGTAGCCATCTTCTTCTTGGTCTGCCTCTGCGTCCTGGGACCCTGCCCTCTAGTATTGTTCTTTCCAGGCCATCGTGACGCTTGATGTGACCAAAGTATGTAATTTTTCTGTATAGTATGTTGTTTATCAGCCAATTCTCTTTAACATTCAGTTCTTTCAGGACATCAGTGTTCTTTTTTTTTTCTGTCCATGGTATTTGTAGGATCTTTCTGTAGCATTTAGTTTCGAAGGACTGGAGTTTCTTTCTTAATTTTTGTGTAATGGTCCATGATTCACAACCATAAGTAGCCACTGGGAAAATGCCTTCTCTCAATATTTTTAATTTTAATATTTTGCTGGTGCTTTGCCACACGTTCTTCCTTGTGTTTAACTTCTTGATTGCTATTGCCAATCTTCTTGAGATCTCTTTGGAGCAGTTACCGTTATTGTTAATTATTGAGCCCAGGTATTCGTAGCTCTCTACACATTGGAGTTCTTCATTGTTTATTTGGATGTTAGGTGAGCCTTTGCTTTGTCAGTTGACATGATTTTTGTTTTTGTGTATTCAAATATAGATGTTGGTCTTCACTATGTTTCTTGGTCGTCATGATTAGGTTTTCCAAACCTTCTTTGCTGGTGGATAATAATACTGTATCGTCAGCGTATCTAAGCTCTGGTATGCATTTGCCGCCTATAGTGAGAGGTCGTAATTCACATGGCATCGTCTTTTACATTCCTCATGATGTTCTCCGCATATATGTTGAATAAGTATGGTGACAAAATACATCCTTGTCGTACCCTCTTTTGGATCTCGAACCATTCAGCTATTTCACCTCCTATTTTAATGGTTGCCTGTTGTTCGTGGTATAGAGATTCTATTAGTTGTATTATGTGTGTTGGAAGATGCATGTTTTTCATGATGTTCCACATTTTCTGGTGTTGTATATGGTCGAAAGCCTTGCTATAGTCTATGAAACATTCATGCATGTCTATATTGTATTCTCTGCATATCTCGATAATGAGTCTCATGCTACAGATATGATCTCTAGTGCCTCTACCTCTTCTGAAACCTGCTTGTGTTTCGTGCATTTCATCTAGAAAAACACTAGGTAATTTTAATACGTTTTTAAACTGTTCAATAAAGAAATGAAATAGATTCATTTGAAGATGTACTACAACGTGACTGTCTAACCAAGAGAATATATAGAATATATTGACGACATGCAACAGTAGACATAGATGAAGGAATTTTAATACAAGTCTTCAGACTGCCCAAGTAAGAGACAAAATTAGAGATAAATTATAGAATTGTATTACAGGTCTTTCGACTGTCCAAGCCAGAGAAGAAATCAGAGTTAGATAATTTTAGTACAAGTCTTCAGGCTGTCTAAACAAATTATGAAATAAGAGAAAAATTCGTTAAAGTTAATGCACGTCTTCAGACTTTCTAACCAAGAAATATAGACTATTGAGAATGTATTTTCTGACCAAGAAATATAGACTATTGAGAATGTAATTTTAGAAAGACATACTTAGCTAGATACATTTAATATCAGCATTTTGATTTCTTACCATTCTTCTTCAAACGCTCGATATCAACCACTCGTTAACTACTCTTTGCGATTTGTATGTGATCCAAGCCTAAGAGCGATTGTACGTTGTGCCAGTTATGCGCCTACACGTAGGCCATCACATCCGATTTCTGCGACACGTTTTATTTATTAGGGTAGCTTCTGTAGACCCCTACATTAGTCGCCTCTTACAACATGCCTTCTAGGTCACAATCTTACTATTCTTTGCTCCCATTGAGAGCCCTGGTAACACGGGGGCGATTTTTGCTAACCATAAAAGGAGATTGTGTACACTCGAATAATGTACGTTGAAGACACTTCAGAGATTTTTGCTAACGATAAAAGGAGATTGTGTACACTCGAATAATGTACGTTGAAGACACATCAGAGATTTTGCTAACGATAAAAGGAGATTGTGTACACTCGAATAATGTACGTTGAAGATACATCAGAGATTTTGCTAACGATACAAGGAGATTGTGTACACTCGAATAATGTACGTTGAAGACACATCAGAGATTTTGCTAACGATAAAAGGAGATTGTGTACACTCGAATAATGTACGTTGAAGACACATCAGAGATTTTTGCTAACGATAAAAGGAGATTGTGTACACTCGAATAATGTACGTTGAAGATACATCAGAGATTTTGCTAACGATAAAAGGAGATTGTGTACACTCGAATAATGTACGTTGAAGACACATCAGAGATTTTGCTAACGATAAAAGGAGATTTTGTACACTCGAATAATGTACGTTGAAGACACATCAGAGATTTTTGCTAACGATAAAAGGAGATTGTGTACACTCGAATAATGTACGTTGAAGACACATCAGAGATTTTGCTAACGATAAAAGGAGATTGTGTACACTCGAATAATGTACGTTGAAGACACATCAGAGATTTTGCTAACGATAAAAGGAGATTGTGTACACTCGAATAATGTACGTTGAAGACACATCAGAGATTTTGCTAACGATAAAAGGAGATTGTGTACACTCGAATAATGTACGTTGAAGACACATCAGAGATTTTGCTAACGATAAAAGGAGATTGTGTACACTCGAATAATGTACGTTGAAGACACATCAGAGATTTTGCTAACGATAAAAAGGGGATTGTGTACACTCGAATAATGTACGTTGAAGACACATCAGAGATTTTGCTAACGATAAAAGGAGATTGTGTACACTCGAATAATGTACGTTGAAGACACATCAGAGATTTTGCTAACGATAAAAGGAGATTGTGTACACTCGAATAATGTACGTTGAAGACACATCAGAGATTTTGCTAACGATAAAAGGAGATTGTGTACACTCGAATAATGTACGTTGAAGACACATCAGAGATTTTGCTAACGATAAAAGGAGATTGTGTACACTCGAATAATGTACGTTGAAGACACATCAGAGATTTTGCTAACGATAAAAGGAGATTGTGTACACTCGAATAATGTACGTTGAAGACACATCAGAGATTTTGCTAACGATAAAAGGAGATTGTGTACACTCGAATAATGTACGTTGAAGACACATCAGAGATTTTGCTAACGATAAAAGGAGATTGTGTACACTCGAATAATGTACGTTGAAGACACATCAGAGATTTTGCTAACGATAAAAGGAGATTGTGTACACTCGAATAATGTACGTTGAAGACACATCAGAGATTTTGCTAACGATAAAAGGAGATTGTGTACACTCGAATAATGTACGTTGAAGACACATCAGAGATTTTGCTAACGATAAAAGGAGATTGTGTACACTCGAATAATGTACGTTGAAGACACATCAGAGATTTTGCTAACGATAAAAGGAGATTTTGTACACTCGAATAATGTACGTTGAAGACACATCAGAGATTTTGCTAACGATAAAAGGAGATTGTGTACACTCGAATAATGTACGTTGAAGACACATCAGAGATTTTGCTAACGATAAAAGGAGATTGTGTACACTCGAATAATGTACGTTGAAGACACATCAGAGATTTTGCTAACGATAAAAGGAGATTGTGTACACTCGAATAATGTACGTTGAAGACACATCAGAGATTTTGCTAACGATAAAAGGAGATTGTGTACACTCGAATAATGTACGTTGAAGACACATCAGAGATTTTGCTAACGATAAAAGGAGATTTTGTACACTCGAATAATGTACTTGAAGACATCAGAGATTTGCTAACGATAAAGGAGATGTGTACACTCGAATAATGTACGTTGAAGACACATCAGAGATTTTGCTAACGATAAAAGGAGATTGTGTACACTCGAATAATGTACGTTGAAGACACATCAGAGATTTTGCTAACGATAAAAGGAGATTGTGTACACTGAATAATGTACTTGAAGACACATCAGAGATTTTCTAACGATAAAAGGAGATGTGTACCTGAATAATGTACTTGAAGACACATCAGAGATTTTGCTAACGATAAAAGGAGATTGTGTACACTCGAATAATGTACGTTGAAGACACATCAGAGATTTTGCTAACGATAAAAGGAGATTGTGTACACTCGAATAATGTACGTTGAAGACACATCAGAGATTTTGCTAACGATAAAAGGAGATTGTACACTGAATAATGACTTGAAGACACATCAGAGATTTTGCTAACGATAAAAGGAGATTGTGTACACTCGAATAATGTACGTTGAAGACACATCAGAGATTTTGCTAACGATAAAAGGAGAGTTACACTGAATAAGTACGTTGAAGACACTCAGAGATTTTGCTAACGATAAAGGAGATGTGTACACTCGAATAATGTACGTTGAAGACACATCAGAGATTTTGCTAACGATAAAAGGAGATTGTGTACACTCGAATAATGTACGTTGAAGACACATCAGAGATTTTGCTAACGATAAAAGGAGATTGTGTACACTCGAATAATGTACGTTGAAGACACATCAGAGATTTTTGCTAACGATAAAAGGAGATTGTGTACACTCGAATAATGTACGTTGAAGACACATCAGAGATTTTGCTAACGATAAAAGGAGATTGTGTACACTCGAATAATGTACGTTGAAGACACATCAGAGATTTTGCTAACGATAAAAGGAGATTTTTTACACTCGAATAATGTACGTTGAAGACACATCAGAGATTTTGCTAACGATAAAAGGAGATTGTGTACACTCGAATAATGTACGTTGAAGACACATCAGAGATTTTGCTAACGATAAAAGGAGATTGTGTACACTCGAATAATGTACGTTGAAGACACATCAGAGATTTTGCTAACCATAAAAGGAGATTGTGTACACTCGAATAATGTACGTTGAAGACACATCAGAGATTTTGCTAACCATAAAAGGAGATTGTGTACACTCGAATAATGTACGTTGAAGACACATCAGAGATTTTGCTAACGATAAAAGGAGATTGTGTACACTCGAATAATGTACGTTGAAGACACATCAGAGATTTTGCTAACGATAAAAGGAGATTTTGTACACTCGAATAATGTACGTTGAAGACACATCAGAGATTTTGCTAACGATAAAAGGAGATTGTGTACACTCGAATAATGTACGTTGAAGACACATCAGAGATTTTGCTAACGATAAAAGGAGATTGTGTACACTCGAATAATGTACGTTGAAGACACATCAGAGATTTTGCTAACGATAAAAGGAGATTGTGTACACTCGAATAATGTACGTTGAAGACACATCAGAGATTTTGCTAACGATAAAAGGAGATTGTGTACACTCGAATAATGTACGTTGAAGACACATCAGAGATTTTGCTAACGATAAAAGGAGATTTTGTACACTCGAATAATGTACGTTGAAGACACATCAGAGATTTTGCTAACGATAAAAGGAGATTGTGTACACTCGAATAATGTACGTTGAAGACACATCAGAGATTTTGCTAACGATAAAAGGAGATTGTGTACACTCGAATAATGTACGTTGAAGACACATCAGAGATTTTGCTAACGATAAAAGGAGATTGTGTACACTCGAATAATGTACGTTGAAGACACATCAGAGATTTTGCTAACGATAAAAGGAGATTGTGTACACTCGAATAATGTACGTTGAAGACACATCAGAGATTTTGCTAACGATAAAAGGAGATTGTGTACACTCGAATAATGTACGTTCAAGACACATCAGAGATTTTGCTAACGATAAAAGGAGATTGTGTACACTCGAATAATGTACGTTGAAGACACATCAGAGATTTTGCTAACGATAAAAGGAGATTGTGTACACTCGAATAATCTACGTTGAAGACACATCAGAGATTTTGCTAACGATAAAAGGAGATTGTGTACACTCGAATAATGTACGTTGAAGACACATCAGAGATTTTGCTAACGATAAAAGGAGATTGTGTACACTCGAATAATGTACGTTGAAGACACATCAGAGATTTTGCTAACGATAAAAGGAGATTGTGTACACTCGAATAATGTACGTTGAAGACACATCAGAGATTTTGCTAACGATAAAAGGAGATTTTGTACACTCGAATAATGTACGTTGAAGACACATCAGAGATTTTGCTAACGATAAAAGGAGATTGTGTACACTCGAATAATGTACGTTGAAGACACATCAGAGATTTTGCTAACGATAAAAGGAGATTTTGTACACTCGAATAATGTACGTTGAAGACACATCAGAGATTTTGCTAACGATAAAAGGAGATTTTGTACACTCGAATAATGTACGTTGAAGACACATCAGAGATTTTTGCTAACGATAAAAGGAGATTTTGTACACTCGAATAAAGTACGTTGAAGACACATCAGAGATTTTGCTAACGATAAAAGGAGATTGTGTACACTCGAATAATGTACGTTGAAGACACATCAGAGATTTTGCTAACGATAAAAGGAGATTGTGTACACTCGAATAATGTACGTTGAAGACACATCAGAGATTTTGCTAACGATAAAAGGAGATTGTGTACACTCGAATAATGTACGTTGAAGACACATCAGAGATTTTGCTAACGATAAAAGGAGATTGTGTACACTCGAATAATGTACGTTGAAGACACATCAGAGATTTTGCTAACGATAAAAGGAGATTGTGTACACTCGAATAATGTACGTTGAAGACACATCAGAGATTTTGCTAACGATAAAAGGAGATTGTGTACACTCGAATAAAGTACGTTGAAGACACATCAGAGATTTTGCTAACGATAAAAGGAGATTGTGTACACTCGAATAATGTACGTTGAAGACACATCAGAGATTTTGCTAACGATAAAAGGAGATTGTGTACACTCGAATAATGTACGTTGAAGACACATCAGAGATTTTGCTAACGATAAAAGGAGATTGTGTACACTCGAATAATGTACGTTGAAGACACATCAGAGATTTTGCTAACGATAAAAGGAGATTGTGTACACTCGAATAAAGTACGTTGAAGACACATCAGAGATTTTGCTAACGATAAAAGGAGATTGTGTACACTCGAATAATGTACGTTGAAGACACATCAGAGATTTTGCTAACGATAAAAGGAGATTGTGTACACTCGAATAATGTACGTTGAAGACACATCAGAGATTTTGCTAACGATAAAAGGAGATTGTGTACACTCGAATAATGTACGTTGAAGACACATCAGAGATTTTGCTAACGATAAAAGGAGATTGTGTACACTCGAATAATGTACGTTGAAGACACATCAGAGATTTTGCTAACGATAAAAGGAGATTGTGTACACTCGAATAATGTACGTTGAAGACACATCAGAGATTTTGCTAACGATAAAAGGAGATTGTGTACACTCGAATAATGTACGTTGAAGACACATCAGAGATTTTGCTAACGATAAAAGGAGATTGTGTACACTCGAATAATGTACGTTGAAGACACATCAGAGATTTTTGCTAACGATAAAAGGAGATTGTGTACACTCTAATAATGTACGTTGAAGACACATCAGAGATTTTTGCTAACGATAAAAGGAGATTTTGTACACTCGAATAATGTACGTTGAAGACACATCAGAGATTTTGCTAACGATAAAAGGAGATTGTGTACACTCGAATAATGTACGTTGAAGACACATCAGAGATTTTGCTAACGATAAAAGGAGATTGTGTACACTCGAATAATGTACGTTGAAGACACATCAGAGATTTTGCTAACGATAAAAGGAGATTGTGTACACTCGAATAATGTACGTTGAAGACACATCAGAGATTTTTGCTAACGATAAAAGGAGATTTTGTACACTCGAATAATGTACGTTGAAAACACATCAGAGATTTTGCTAACGATAAAAGGAGATTTTGTACACTCGAATAATGTACGTTGAAGACACATCAGAGATTTTGCTAACGATAAAAGGAGATTGTGTACACTCGAATAAAGTACGTTGAAGACACATCAGAGATTTTGCTAACGATAAAAGGAGATTGTGTACACTCGAATAATGTACGTTGAAGACACATCAGAGATTTTGCTAACGATAAAAGGAGATTGTGTACACTCGAATAAAGTACGTTGAAGACACATCAGAGATTTTGCTAACGATAAAAGGAGATTGTGTACACTCGAATAAAGTACGTTGAAGACACATCAGAGATTTTGCTAACGATAAAAGGAGATTGTGTACACTCGAATAATGTACGTTGAAGACACATCAGAGATTTTGCAATATAAATCTAAGTAATTGTCTAGCCAGAAAAAGAAGGAAAGATGAAGATTAGAAGCTATCACTAATGGATTGTTGTTCTGTATGTCGTACGCTTGAACAGAAGGAACCAAATCACAATTTCTACATTAAGAACATTGAAAAGTATGTCTGTCCTTCACCGTGATGACAATTTTTATCAATATTGCTAGAGTAATTCATTACAAAATCATCACAACAACACACAATTATCAAATGAAATCAAATCAAAAGCATGCAGAACATGTTGAAAGTAAAGGAAATGTCTACATAATAAAAAATCAGAATTTAAACACGATCAAATTAAATGAATAAAACAAACAAACAAACAAACAAACAAACAAACAAAACAAACAAACACACAGACAAACAAACAAACAAACAAACAAAACAAACAAACAAACACCAAATGCTGTCATTACTGCATGTAATACCGTCTTGTTAGGACGGTGTAGAACAGGAGGGATGTAATCAGGAGGAATTGAATGGCTGCATAGCTAGCGCAGTCACCTCGAAACTTTTCAGGTTATGATTTCTTATTATGACCCCGACAGAAAACAACTTATTGGCCTTACGAGGTATTGAACCCGGATCTCTGGAATGGGAACCCACGCTATAATTCATTCTTGCCAGACGTTCTAATTCCTAGAGAACAATACGGTTTTTTTCCGATCCAGAACCACTTGAGCTTTCAGCTCTTCGGCTCGGTGCCATGGACATCGTAACCCTTCGGTTCGGTGCAACGAACACCGAAAATCTGGAGAACCTGTGTCTTTTCTGCCAGCCCGCGGAATTGAACCCGCAATCACAGAGGGCGTGTCACCCTTAGTGCAATGCGCTACGAACACGCTGGGCAGACGAGCAAAACAATACTTTAAAAGTGTGTGCGTTGAGAATTTATTTGAATTCTTCTCTTTCTTCATTGTACCTTAGCAAGGTTTTGTAAAGATCTGTGTGCTTTGTTCAATTCGCTTTGTTAATGGATATCAAAGTTGTTTAAAGTGATGTCGTTACTCTATATTTTGCGTGATCTTCCTCTTGCTCTTTATTTCATATATTTGTTTCATCTAGCTAACTTATGTGATAGATGTCATATATTTGTTTCATCTAGCTAACTTCTGTAATAGATGGCATATATTTGTTTCATCTACCTAACTTATGTGATAGATGTCATATATTTGTTTCATCTAGCTAACTTCTGTGATAGATGTCATATATTTGTTTCATCTAGCTAACTTATGTGATAGATGTCATATATTTGTTTCATCTAGCTAACTTATGTGATAGATGTCATATATTTGTTTCATCTAGCTAACTTCTGTGATAGATGTCATATATTTGTTTCATCTAGCTAACTTCTGTGATAGATGTCATATATTTGTTTCATCTAGCTAACTTATGTGATAGATGTCATATATTTGTTTCATCTAGCTAACTTATGTGATATATGTCATATATTTGTTTCATCTAGCTAACTTCTGTGATAGATGTCATATATTTGTTTCATCTAGCTAACTTCTGTGATAGATGTCATATATTTGTTTCATCTAGCTAACTTCTGTGATAGATGTCATATATTTGTTTCATCTAGCTAACTTATGTGATAGATGTCATATATTTGTTTCATCTAGCTAACTTCTGTGATAGATGTCATATATTTGTTTCATCTAGCTAACTTATGTGATAGATGTCATATATTTGTTTCATCTATCTAACTTCTGTGATAGATGTCATATATTTGTTTCATCTAGCTAACTTATGTGATATATGTCATATATTTGTTTCATCTAGCTAACTTATGTGATAGATGTCATTTATTGCTTTCTTCTAAATGTTGTATGCCGTGTAGGAAGTGAAGAAATTTACTTTTGTTGTATGCTTTGCTTAAGACGGAACTTTTGGTCGAAACTTTTCTGTGTATCATTATTGTTTTGGTATTTTGTAAAATTACAGTACTTTGTTTTTACGTGCTTCGCCATTGCTACATAGTTTTACTGCAGTCTTCTCTTATATTGATTGACGATACCAATGCATTTTTGTCATGTCATTTTAACCATGTCATGTTTTTTTCTGATATAAATTGTATGACTGATTTCATGTGTAGTATTCTTGTGATTTATTATGTCAATTGTTGTTTCTCATTGATTCTACTACAGCTCTTATAAGACATCTCAGCTCTGACATTGATTCTACTACAGCTCTTATAATACATCTCAGCTCTGACATTGATTCTACTACAGCTCTTATAAGACATCTCAGCTCTGACATTGATTCTACTACAGCTCTTATAAGACATCTCAGCTCTGTTTTGATTTTTCATTTTCTGATTTATGTTCAAAACAATTATGTATAATTGCATATATATCTATATCTTATTTGTGTCCCGCTTTACAAATAAGACTACCACAAACGATGTCCATTGTTATCGTTCTGCCGCATTTCAACACCATTTGTTTCCCATGTCAGACTACAATCTTTTAACTATCTTTTCATATTTCTTCTCCATGTTTATTTTGGACGTCCAGGCCTTCTTAATCGATCCGCTGTTCATTGGAGAACTGTCCTAGCCATTGTGACTATTTACATACGACATACATGACCAATACACCTTTATCTTCGTTATTTAATGGTAGTCTCCATTGATGGGCACAGTTTGTTCGTTTGAAACGTTCTTCATTTGCTCTCGTATTTGACCAGAATATTTGTAGGATTCTATTTAAATGCTTATTTGGGAAGTTCTCCAGCTTGAGTGTGATGTTGTAGGTCATCGTCCAGCAGTCACTACTGTATAATAACACAAGACACTGCTTCTGTATATTGTCCAGAACTCACTACTGTATAATAACACTCACAATACACTGCTTCTGTATATTGTCCAGAACTCACTACTGTATAATAACACTCACAAGACACTGCTTCTGTATATTGTCCAGAACTCACTACTGTATAATAACACTCACAAGACACTGCTTCTGTATATGGTCCAGAACTCACTACTGTATAATAACACTCACAAGACACTGCTTCTGTATATTGTCCAGAACTCACTACTGTATAATAACACCTACAAGACACTGCTTCTGTAAGTTTTGTTTTAAGATTCAATCCTTTGACTTTTCAGATTTTGTTGAGCATTGAAAACAATTTGACTTTCTTTCTTGATTTTCCAGTGATGTCCTTTTCCGAATCACCTTTCTGCGATACGGTACTTCCTAGGTATAGAAAATCCGAGACATTCTGTCATTTCATTTTATAAAAATTTGAGTTTTCTGATCTTCGGTGATTCCTCATTACTTTCCTTTTTGCAACATTACTTTCTCTTCTTTTCTCTAAACTTGTTTATTTTCATTGCATAAAGCTATGAAGAGATTTATATAATGGGTTTTTGTGTGCTCTTCATAAGTTTCTCACAGACTCCGTGTTTTGAGGTCCATTGTCTTTGCGTGGACAACCATTTGCTTTGTATACACTTTATTTCAGTAGCATTGCTCTTTGATTCTGTTGGTAATTTCTTTATGTGACTAAAATATATCATTTGTTTGTTTTGATAGTTCAATGATAATGTTGAACCAACTTTTGCCACTGATGTCCTCATTTCTAAACCAACTTTTCCCACTGATGTCCTCATTTCTAAACCAACTTTTCCCACTGATGTCCTCATTTCTAAACCAACTTTTCCCACTGATGTCCTCATTTCTAAACCAACTTTTTCTTGATACTCCCAACATTCAGCGTAGACACTTTGTCTCTTTCGTGACTAGACATCTTCATATTAATGTTACGTCCTATTGTATAGTCCTCCAAGATGGAGGTTGGGCAAGGAGCTTACAACCCATTCATGTAACAAATAGTGTTCGCCTATCCACTCGGAGACAAACAAGGAGCTTACAACCCATCCCTGTAACAAATAGTGTTCGTCTATCCACTCGGACACAAACAAGGAGCTTACAACCCATTCCTTTAACAAATAGTGTTCGTCTATCCACTCGGACACAAACAAGGAGCTTACAACCCATTCCTTTAACAAATAGTGTTCGTCTATCCACTCGGACACAAACAAGGAGCTTACAACCCATTCATGTAACAAATAGTGTTCGTCTATCCACTCGGAGACAAATGGGTTGTGAGTTCAAGCCCACACTTAACGTTTCTCACATGAGACAGGAATTGACCTTCCTACCTCAAAACTATGGTCTAGAAATGTGAAGTGACTTCATTCCCAAAGGTCTGAAAAGGCTACGGTAAATTTAATAAGCAACAATGCTGCATTTAACGTCACTTATAGCTTAAGCGTAGAGAGCTGTATCACAGCCCACGCGTACTTGGCTTAAACTCCGCGGCCGGTAATTTGGAAGCTAATGTTTTCGGCGTGGATTTTTACAAACGGTAAAAGTAGACATCATCGTTCAGAAAGAAATGGCAAACTACTAAACGTATATATGGTGCCTAGAGAATCGACGACTCGTTTACTGTGGTTGATGGCTACGTCCTGTTAAGGATATACATATATTTATATATATATATTCCTCTCGTCTCGCTATACGTTACATAGGGCCTGCAATTTATTCCTCCATACCACTCTATCCTTGGCAACTCGCTTAATCTCTTCCATGGAATTCAGTCCGATATTACTTGCCTTTTCAAAAAGATTGTTTCAGGTTTCCCTTGAGCCTCCTCTCTTTCTTAAACCCATTGCCTACCACTTATATGCCTCCTTTGATATTCTTTGATCTTTTCGTCTCAAAGGGTGACCAATTTATCGTCGTCCTCTCCTTCTTGTAACAGTTGTTACTAATGGTTGACCAACCTTTTCTCTGATTTCATTACTTACCTGAATTCGTCCCATTTTATGTTCATAATATTTCGCAGACATCTATTTTCTAATGCATTTAACTTACTTTCTATATGTTTAGTAAAGAATATGCCACGACTTTAATTTTTTCATTTTTATTCTACCATCATAAATTACAGCAATTCCGGTAAAGATTGAAAGGTAGATTAAAAATGCAATCTTCATACCAACACTGTGTTACCCTTGTCAAACATAGGCACTGACAAAAGAACAAGAAAGGAAAATTAGCACGTGTTAAATGAGATGCTTGAGGAAAGCAGTAAATAAAACAAGAAGAGACCATATAAGAAATGAGGAAATTAGAAGAACAGTCGGAACAACACCTGCTATTAGATTCATTGCAAAACAGAGACTCAAATGGTTTGGCCACTTGGTGAGAATGAACCCGAATACATCAGTTACAAAAGCGTACAACATGAAAAAATGGAATCATCAAGAGGAAAGGGCAGACCAAGAAAAAGATGGGTTGATGGAGTTACAGACATCTTAAAACTCCACAATACCACATGATATCAAGCAACCGAACGTGCTCTAGCTCAGAAACCGATCATCAGTTAAACCTGCTACGCCTAACGGCAAAAAACCAGTGAAGGACGGAAGTAAAGAAACGAATGATGATAATTACCGATCCAGGGTCCATAACTAGAAGCACAAAAGAACACCTACTACTTGTCTGTTTCTTCGTTTCTAAAGTTACATCCCTTGTTCAGGAAATGCAAAAATGTCATGAATGTTATCATCAATAAATAATAGACAATAAATACAAATTGTCAGACATTTCAAAAATAATAAATCATGATCTCACATTCTGTCCTGGAAATAATGTAACTGGTTCAGTTTTAAGACATTTTTCTAGATACGCCCCCGTTCAAATATATTTCAAGAGCATTCTGGGAATATTGTAAACAATTTTTATAATTCTCTGTGGGGGCGTTATTCTCTATTATGCGCAAATATTAATGACCGTAACATTATGAGGTTGCGAAATGTTGATCTCAATATTGTCGCTAGTTTCAAAGTTCAAACTTCAAAAATAAAATAGTGTTAGAGTTTGTGAGATAAACTATAAGAAACTAAAGAGTATATATGTTGTCAAGAACTTGGTCAATTCACTTTCTTTATCGTTATGTGTGGCGTCTGTGGCTTAGGGGATAGTGGCTCGGTCTATTAACCCCGACGTTCTGAGTTCGAATCACGCTACGGACAGTTTGGTTGCAAAGTGTTTCGAGTGGATTTTTAAAAAAGGACGATGGCACCACCCGTTTAGAAAGCAATGGCAAACTACTAAACGTAATAATGCCTAGAAAAATCACAAACAGCGTTAAAAGCTGGGGTTAATTCGCAAAGTCCTGTATAATAATAATAATAATTCCTCTCGTACTGTTATACGTTACATAGGGCTTGCAAGTAATTTCTCCATACCGCTCTATCCTGGGCAACTCGCTCAATCTCCTCCATGGAACTGAGATCGATATTCCCTGCCTCTCTCAGCAAAGTTCGTTTCAGGGTCTCTTTAGGTCGACCTCTCTTTCTTGAACCCTTTGCATCCCACTTCAATGCCTGCTTTGATATTCGTTGATCATTTCTCCTCAAGGTGTGCCCAACATATCTCCATCTTCTCTTTCTTATAACAGTTGTCACTAGTGGTTGGCGAGACATGTCTCTGATTTCATCACTTCTTCTGAATTCGTTCCATTTTATATTCATTATTTTTCGCAGACATCTATTTTCAAATGCATTCAACTTGCTTTCTATATCTTTAGTCATTTTCCAACTCTAGTTGGCATGTGTCAGGATTGATACACAATTTGAATTGAAAATTCGTAATTTAGTTTTCAACCGATTCTCCAGAGCAAATCGACTACGATCATCAGAGGAACATGATCGGATGGCTGTGACCTGAACATCGCAAGCTCCTGAATGGCCAGTATCATTGAAATGGGTAGCTACAGGGTCACAGAGCATTGGCGTATATCACGCAAGTGTTGGGCGAATCGGTCACTGAGTCTCCTGCCGGTTTCCCAATATAGGCCTTGTTGCACTGCTTGCATATAATGGCATAGATAATATTACGGGACTCGCACGTGAAACTGTCTTCAACAACGAACGTGGCTTTTGGAAAAGACACCGTGCGGGTCTGTATTACATAAGCACAAGTGTTGCAGCGCCGACGGCCACACTGGATGGTGCCAAAATGACTCTGGATGTTAGGCTTGAGGCGATGTGAACTAACATATCCTTAAGGCTTCTGTCCCGTCTGTACGCCACCAAAGGATAGTGTTGGAAGATTTAACGTGTATCAGGATCAGACTGAAGAGGATCAGACTGTTCCTCTGATGATCGTAGTCGATTTGCTCTGGAGAATCGGTTGATTTCTTTGTATGGTACCTTGCGACCACGCGGGCTCAACGTATTACATTCTTATGCTTCTTAGTACTTTCTCTTCCCATGCTTTGTAATCTCTATGGGTATATGTTGCATGTATTACATTCTTATGCTTCTTAGTACTTTCTCTTCCCATGCTTTATAATCTATATGGGTATATGTTGCATGTATTCAAGTTATATATTTACTAGATTTTTCATTGTTTCTTTTCTATTTCTAGTTTTTATGTGTGTTTTTGTGTTACATTTATTTCGTTATTCGTTTTTATTCCAGATTTTCCTTAGCTACGTTGGTATTTGGTCGTCCATTTGTGTTTCATTTTAATTTGTCACTCCTGTTTGTTCGTTTGCTTGATAAAGGCCTTGTTGGTCGAAACGTTGCTGTTTATCGTCACTGTTTATGTATTTTGTAAAACTATAGTACTTTGTTTGTACGTGTTTCACTATTTGCCAAGTTTTACTGCAGTCTTCCCCCTATTTCGATAATTTAGTTTTAATACTATATAACTTGCAGTTCCATATTTTATTTATACTTTTAAAAGCTGATGTTGCTTTGCCAATTCGTATCATAATTTCTTTTTAACATTTCTTGTGCAATCAAAATTGCTACCTAAATAGGTGAACTGCTCTGTTATTTTTATCATTTTAGATTCCAGTTTGATATCTGCATTACTTGCCATAGGTGTCTTCATTATATTTGTTTTTTCATAGCTTATCTGCAGTCCAACTTTTTATGCTATAGATGACAAGTTGTCTGTTTTCTTTGCATATCTTGGTTGTTTCTACTTAACAAGGCAATATCATCAGCAAAATCCAAATCTTCTAGTTGACTATTTTCTACCCAATCAATGTCAGTTTCGCCCCTGCAACATTGGTCCTGTATATGATATGCAATTAACTTTTTCTAAAAAAAACTTATCGCTCTATTAATATCCATGTACCATGATATGATTCTAAATATAAATTAATCTAGTTTTCAGACTCTTTGTTCATCTATAAACACACTATCCATAAATCTATTCTTTTGATATCTTGATATGGTATCTAACGATCTCATGGACTTAACGCACTACATTACTGTTTCTTTTTTGGTACTTTCTCTTCTAGTGCTCTATTTTCTATATGTGCATATGTTATATATATATATATATGATTTTTCTATATGTGCATACGTTATATATATATATGATTTTTCTATATGTGCATATGTTATATATATATATGATTTTTCTATATGTGCATATGTTATATATATATATATATTATGATTTTCTATATGTGATATGTTTTATATATATATATATATGATTTTTATTGTTTATCTTCTTTGTACCACTTCTACCTTTTAGCATTTAGTTCGTTATTCGTTTCAGTTAAAAGTTTTCATTTCAGGAAGTTAGGAATTTATTGTCCAATTTTATATGTTCTGTGGAGTGTAAGAAGTGCATTTCTTTACTACTTTGATATTCTTTGTTTGATAAAGACATTTTGATCGAAACGTTGCTATGTATTGTTATTGTTTTTGTATTTTGTAAAACTACATTACTTTGTTTTTACTTGCTTATCTATTGCTACATAGTTTTACTGTAATCTTTCCTTATATTGATAATACTATCAATAACTGTAACTATCTATATCTGTCTGTTTCTCTCACTCTCTCTCACTCTCTCTCTCTCTCTCACCCTCTCACTCTCTCACTCTCTCTCACTCTCTCATTCTCTCTCACTCTCTCTCTCTCATTCCCTCACTCTTCTCTCTTCTCTCTCACTCTCTCCTCTCTCTCTCTCTCACTCTCTCCTTCTCTCACTCTCTCTCTCCTCTCTCATTCTCTCCTCCTCTCTCCTTCACTACTCTCTCTCTCTCTCACTCTCTCATTATCTCATCTCCATTCCTCACTTCTCTCTCACTCTCTCTCTCACTACTCTGTCGACACTCTTCTCAATAAGAGTCTTAGACAGGAATTAATTCATGCCACCAGTTTTCAAAGCTCAGTTCCAGAAATGGTTCGCTACCTGCTAAGAATATTGTTCAGATCACGAACTCTGTAGCTCCGCCAACAATCCTACGTATATCCGGAAAAAATGCACTAGTTAATAGAATGATGGAATCCGATTGGAACCATGATCTTCAAACGCACAACAAACATCATAACCACTAAGATTAGAGAACTGAAACAAATATCATAACCACTAAGATTGAGAGACTGGAAACAAACATCATAACCACTAAGATTGAGAGAACTGAACAAAAACATATTTATCCTGTGCTTGGTTTTGTTTCATGTTCAGTAGGTTGAGATTCATGGGGCATATTCCGTGGATTGAGAATGATAGAAGGACTAAAATTTCTCTAAGAGAAACTACACACGTGTAGATGATGTCTGGTTTGCTTTCTACTTCGGGTTAAGAGTGTGTTCAAGAGATGTGTGCATGATACATGCTACTTACAGTTGACAAGTAAGACTGGGAATCGCATTATACGGAGATGGAAGATCAAGAGGACGATATGGACAAAGAAGAAATATAATGCAGAGTGATTAGGGGCCATCCATAAATTATGTCAACAAAATAGGGGGTCTGGAAAAGTTTGACAATTGTTGACATGGGGAGGGGGAGGCAAGATAAATTGACGTCAACAATGTCATTTTTATTTTAACCGGATTGAGCTCTTTCCAAGGAAGTTATAGTCTTTTGGCATCAATTCATCATATTATTATGTGTTTATCTTCAATGTAGACTGCTGACAGATTAACCACATATGGTATTAATCTGAATATGTTTAACGGATGACTGCATGGTCTTCTATTATTAATAATGCTATTATATATTTAATAGAAGTCCATGGAATGCTGACACTATAAATTCACAGACTGCTCTAAGCCACAGACAGATTACTGAGTCTATGAAACTTGAGAGCTCTTTAATATAAGACATGTGTAAGATTTTACTATGTATGATACTAAGAGTATGTATGCTATGCCTTAAAGACGCATGCCTATATATAATGAAACTAGACAAGCATAGGCTACAACCATGCAGATGAGTAACTAAAGTGTGGACACAAGTCACTCTGGACAATTTTCCAACAGTCGCAGAGTATATTGTGCCTGAAGTGTCTGAACTTGAGACAGAAAGTTTGCTAACTAAAGATCAAGATTGGTACAAAAACCATGTAAGAACAAGTCAATACTTTTTGCAAATTGTGAAATGCCATAATGAAAATTGTTGCCAGCCAATTCGAAGCTCATATTTTGATATTGTTGCCGATAGATTCCTTCCACCACCAATTCCAGTCTGCCAGACTACTGGAGGCCTTAAAGCATCTGATGCATCTGAGAGCGACTTGCACAGATTTCCTTCTCTTTTCTTCAACCAGTCTTTGAAACTTGATAACATGTTACCTCGATCTGCAAAGGCATTCAAAATTCTTCCATATGATCTATATTGTCCTTCCATTCAGTCGTCGTTGGTTGAACGAATTTGCAAAATCTGTCACCTCTATGTTGCTTCACAAGTCATGTTGAAGAAGCATGTTCAACTGCACCGACAACGTGATCTTGGACCTGGGCAATTAGCACATGCACCTCCTCAACCACAACGTATTCGGCCAGTGCTTGTGGCTGCAAAAAGGCACATAGAACTGATGGCATTTATTGCTCATAGAGAGATGTTAAACGCAGAATGGTTAGACGAAGATGATGTAGACTTGTCTGATATGTTGGTTCCAGAAGGTGACATCAATGATAAATCAGCGACAATGCCCATTGTAACAATAGAGGAACATTTGGCTTCTCCGTGGGAAGATGATAGAAGATAGAAAATTTGAAAAACTGACGGCAAAATAGGCCTATAAAGTAGTCTGTTTATAAATTCAAAGTTTAGTCAATTTGAAATATGTTAAACAATGTAAAAAGTGTAATATAATTAATTAATAATTTGTGTAGACCTTTTATTTAATTTCTGCATTAATATTTAAGTACTAAGCTAGTCGTATCAAATACGGTTCGTCTGTTTGGGGGTAAATATTGCCTAAAAGTTGTTGACATAATTTATGGATGGCCCCTTAATTAAGAGCTGAACTAATGTATAGTAGCCGTCCATCGCAAGCGATGATGACAACAGTCTCAGACGTGTGCTGCTGCACCTCTCTGGTGTGTGTGAGGTGACTGTAGAGTCCAATCCTAGAACAAAATCCCTACCACAGGTGGGGCATACATGATCAAGGTTAGACATGTGTGTTTGTATGTTCTGTCTTTTCGCGCGGCTCGTTTCTCTGTACCTCAACGGCACGATGATCCTCAGCTATGCGGGTTCCTCTTGTGTTGTTACAGCGCCACATTTGGCGATCTTGCGCAATGGATTTCCAGCACGTAGTGTCTATATCGAAGCCTTTCAGGGACACTTTAAGAGTGTCTTTAAAGCGTGTTTTCTGTCCACCAACAGAACGTCTGCCACTTCGCCAAAGTTCGCCAAACTGTTTTGGGTTGCGTTAATCAGGCATCCTTACAACGTGACTGGTCCATCTCACTTGGGCCTTCTGCAACAGGGTGTTGATGCTTGGGATCATTGCTCTTGTGAGAACTTCGATATCTGGAATTTTATCCTGTCAGTTTATTTTTATTATCCTGCTTAGACAGCTTGTATGGAAGTGGTTTAATGTCCTTACTTGTCTGCTACACATTGTCCATGTTTCGCTTGCGTTAATGAGCTAATATAGAGACACATCAGGGAACTTGGTGTCATGTATAATAACTATTTTATGTTAAAAAGGAAACAGAAGATCTTGATAACTACATCAAAACAAAATGTTGCCAACATTATTCTAATGCTTGTGTTCTAAATACAGTAGGTCTTTACTAATAACGTGCGACGTATTCATATTCTCGACACTAACCACATAAATCACCAAGATGAGTTAACTTATTTGATATTCTTATTCATCTTCTTCGCCGTTCGCTTCATATCAACAACGTTTCACTCTGTTTCTTGCTGGGGCTTGCAAGGAGAGCAAAGAATAGTAACACTGTGACCTACAAGGCATGTCGTAAGAGGCGATTCAGGTGGGACCTAGGGAAGTAAATACAAAGTATCACATAAATCAGATGTGCTGGTCTACTTGTAGGCGCATAACTGGCACAACTTACAATCGTTCTTAGGCTCAAATCACATAAATCAGATGTGCTGGTCTACTTGTAGGCGCATAACTGGCACAACTTACAATCGTTCTTAGGCTCAAATCACAGAAATCAGATGTGCTGGTCTACTTGTAGGCGCATAACTGGCACAACTTACAATCGTTCTTAGGCTCAAATCACAGAAATCAGATGTGCTGGTCTACTTGTAGGCGCATAACTGGCACAACTTACAATCGTTCTTAGGCTCAAATCACAGAAATCAGATGTGCTGGTCTACTTGTAGGCGCATAACTGGCACAACTTACAATCGTTCTTAGGCTCAAATCACAGAAATCAGATGTGCTGGTTTACTTGTAGGCGCATAACTGGCACAACTTACAATCGTTCTTAGGCTCAAATCACATAAATCAGATGTGCTGGTCTACTTGTAGGCGCATAACTGGCACAACTTACAATCGTTCTTAGGCTCAAATCACATAAAAATCACAAAGAGTGGTTTAAGAAGTGGTCAATGTAGAGCTTTCAAAGAAGAAGAAGTAGAACCATGTTTCATACCACTCCTTGCAATGTGTATATAATCTAACCATGTTTCATACCACTCCTTGCAATGTGTATATAATCTAACCATGTTTCATACCACTCCTTGCAATGTGTATATAATCTAACCATGTTTCATACCACTCCTTGCAATGTGTATATAATCTAACCATGTTTCATACCACTCCTTGCAATGTGTATATAATCTAACCATGTTTCATACCACTCCTTGCAATGTGTATATAATCTAAACATGTTTCATACCACTCCTTGCAATGTGTATATAATCTAACCATGTTTCATACCACTCCTTGCAATGTGTATATAATCTAACCATGTTTCATACCACTCCTTGCAATGTGTATATAATCTAACCATGTTTCATACCACTCCTTGCAATGTGTATATAATCTAACCATGTTTCATACCACTCCTTGCAATGTGTATATAATCTAACCATGTTTCATACCACTCCTTGCAATGTGTATATAATCTAAACATGTTTCATACCACTCCTTGCAATGTGTATATAATCTAACCATGTTTCATACCACTCCTTGCAATGTGTATATATCTAACATGTTTCATACCACTCCTTGCAATGTGTATATAATCTAAACATGTTTCATACCACTCCTTGCAATGTGTATATAATCTAACCATGTTTCATACCACTCCTTGCAATGTGTATATAATCTAACCATGTTTCATACCACTCCTTGCAATGTGTATATAATCTAACCATGTTTCATACCACTCCTTGCAATGTGTATATAATCTAACCATGTTTCATACACTCCTTGCAATGTGTATATAATCTAACCATGTTTCATACCACTCCTTGCAATGTGTATATAATCTAACCATGTTTCATACCACTGCAATTTATAATCTAACCATGTTTCATACCCTCTGCAAGTGTATAGATCTAACATGTTTCATACACTCCTTTGTTATATAATCTAAACAGTTTCATACCACTCCTTGAATGATTATAAACTAAACATTTTACAAAACAACAAGCCAATGTATATAAGTCAAACAGTTCAACACTGCAATGTGTATATGATATAACATTTTCATACCACCTGCAATGTGTAAAATCAACCAGTTTCATACCACTTAAGATATAACCATTATACCACCTTAAGTATATGATATAACCATGTCAACCACCTGAATTATTATCTAACCATTTTCACCACCTCAATTATATGAATAAATTTCCTGCATATATGATAACATGTTTCCCACTCAATGTATATACCATTTTCACCATTGCAAGTCTAAAGAGGATTTACTGACTACCAGGCAGTGTCTAGCATCCGATTTCTGCCTTATTATTTGCCTAATCTTAGATGATATGAACAAACAAAAACAAAAGGCACAGTTCAAACGAAATAGTTATTGAGTTATTTTAGTTAACCAAAAATAACCTTAATCAGGAGAATGCCGCCAGCATCCATGCGACTGTAAGATTCTTTAGCCGAAGGTAATTCAACGATAATTTTCAAATTGTCAGTTCCAGACTAGAAAACTTGCAGGGTTGAACATGACCTGCAGCTAAAGTCAGACTAAATATGGAACTGCTAGCAGCTATGATAGTCTATGTTTCTTTACCATGTTTAATTGAGCACAGAAAGTGTAAGTAAATTGGTAAACCATATATCAAAAAGTACTTCAAGATCACAAAGTACAGCAACAAAGTACGATAGACAGCATAATACAGAAAGAAATGATAAAGATCATAAAATGCAGCAAAAATTACGAAAACATCCCACATTACAATAAAAAGTCAGAACAGTACAGTAAATATTATGACAACAGAACACAGTGTTTATCTTTTGCCATCTCATTGCTACCGAGTTGAAGTCCAGTCGCCCGTGTCTTACCGGGGCGCTCAAGGGGAGCAAAGAATAGTAACCCTACGACCCACAAGGCATGTTGCAAGGGGCGGCTGAAGTAGGGGCCTAGGGAAGCTACCCTATTAAAAATGGTCGCAAAAATCAGAGGTTCTGGCCTACTTGTAGGCGCATAACTCACACAACGGACAATCGCCCTTAGACTCGGATCACATACAAATTACAAAGAGTTGTTAACAAGTGGTCGGAGCGTTCAAAGAAGAAATAGGTACAATGTCATGGTTCTCGGCGTGTGTCTTTCTATTTTATGATGACTTAAGTCATAATTATGGTTCTCGGCGTGTGTCTTTCTATTTTATGATGACTTAAGTCATAATTATGGTTCTCGGCGTGTGTCTTTCTATTTTATGATGACTTAAGTCATAATTATGGTTCTCGGCGTGTGTCTTTCTATTTTATGATGACTTAAGTCATAATTATGGTTCTCGGCGTGTGTCTTTCTATTTTATGATGACTTAAGTCATAATTATGGTTCTCGGTGTGTGTCTTTCTATTTTATGATGACTTAAGTCATAATTATGGTTCTCGGTGTGTGTCTTTCTATTCCATGATGACTTAAGTCATAATTATGGTTCTCGGCGTGTGTCTTTCTATTCTATAAGTCCTGATTTTCGACATCTTTACTCAATATATAAAAAAATGAAATCAGAAAATGACATAGAATGAATAGATAAGAAAATTATAGAAATGATTTATAAATCACATTTAAAATGAAGAAGGAAAACTTGACAAAGAAAATAATTTAGTAATACTGTTTTCTACAGATCTAACATCTAAAGCAGGAAGATTGACTTCATTGCACCGGGTTTTACTTCATACGGCTCAGTCCCTCTACACAGAAATGATACTCCAACTGCCGAGAGTATTGCACAAAGCATGAACTCCGTAGCTCTGGCAACAATCCTAGGATCTCTGGAAAAAATACTCCTGTGAACAGAACGACTCTGTCCTAATTCAAACCCAGGAACTTCAGAATTCCATCAAATGTTTAACCACTTAGCCACAAAGAACACCGTGCTCTGTTATCAACAGAACAATGTATTTTATAAAAAGAATTGTTAAATGTCAAAGTTGAGAGTTAAACTTCAGAATGTGATTAAACAAAGCATCTAGCGGTAAATTATAAAGATAAATTTAGAAAATCAAGATATTTGTGAATAAATAGCTGACACGCAAATCATTGTTGAGAAACGGGAATTGATTTTGTGAACAATTTTCTTTCAAAACCAGATCAAATGTAATAGAGAGCAAATGTACTTTAAGAAGAGAACAAGAACAAACATGAAAACGTGTAGAATTTGTACTAAATAGAAAATTATAATTTAATAGCTAATTAACCCTTTCGCCTTTCTGACCCGAAATATAGGCTCGATGAAATTTTTAAGATGACCTAAGCCATTATATAGACTAGTTAAGTATACATTGCAAAAGAACTCTTCATGCATCAATCAATCAAGTGCCATGCCTGCCGGCGTAGGCGATCATGTCTCTCCACAACTCTCTTTGCTTGGTGCATGTAATCAGTTCTGACGTCGATATTTTGTTGAACCATGATGTCAGGCCATCCAACATCTTCTCCTCTGTCTTCCACGATCTCTCCTTCCCTGAATTTTACCTGTAGTCACCAAATGTTCTAAACCTTCTCTTCGCATTATATGCCCGAAGAACCTTGATTGTCGGATTCTTATTCTTTTGATAAGGTTTCTTTGTGTGCAGGCCTGATTTAAAACCTCCACGTTTGTTTTCTTTGCTGTCCATGGAATTCTCAACATTCTTCTGTAAAACCACATCTCTGTGGCTTCCAATGATCGTATTGATTGTTTGTTCAGTGTCCATGATTCGCTGCCATACATAAGAATTGGTTCAATATATCATTGGAGTACTCGTTTTCGCAGTGTCATTGGTAGTGAGTTCACGCATAGTGTGTTCTTCATTTTCATAAAAGCTGCTTTCGTTTGAGCTATTCTACTCCTAATCTCTGTTGTACATCTTCCATCTGGTGTTAAGAATGTTCCTAGATACTTGAATCGATGGACTTGTTTCAGTGTTGTGTTATTTATTTTGATATTGCATGTTGGTGTTTCTTGTTTCTTGGAGACAACCATAACCTCTGTTTTCTTTATATTCATGCTTAATCCTTTCTTTTCACTTTCTCTCACTAGTATGTCTATCAAATCTTGCAGATCGTGTTCATTTGTAGCCATGAGAATTGTGTCATCAGCGTATCTTAGGTTGTTTATATTTTGTCCACCGACTGCTATTCCTGTCTTTTCTTCTATAGATCTCATGATGTTTTCGCTATATAAGTTGAATAGGTCTGGTGAGAGTACGCACCCTTGTCGTACTCCTAACTGTATCGCCTGATAGATTCCAATCTTACTCTCTAGTCTAATGGCTGCGGTTTGTTGCCAGTACAAATTCTTGATCAGTCTAAGATCTTTACCATCAATATTTATACTTTCTAACATGCTGATTATTTCTCCATGTTTTACTTTATCGAAAGCTTTCGTGTAGTCTATGAAACATAGGTATAAGTCCAACTTCATTTCTATTGATCTTTCCATTATTGTTCTTATTGTATATATTGCGTTGTTTGTTCCTCTGCGTTCAACAAAGCCACATTGTTCTTCCTTAACTTCTGGTCTTATTTTGTTTCGTACCCTTCTCATAATAATGCTGAAAAGTAGTTTTGTTACGTGACTCATGAGGCTTCATGCATAAGAAAGTAAAATAGATATGAAGTAAAAAAGTTACTAGGTTAGAAATTATTGTGTGATTCTATATGTAGTCTGCCGTGTTAGAAGTGAATTTGTTCACTTCTGTTGTATTCTTTGTTTGATAAAGGCATTTTGGTCGAAACATTGCTGTGTATTGTTATTGTTTTTGTAAAACTACAGTATTTTGTTTTTCATGTTTTTCACCATTGCTACATAGTTTGACTGTAGTTTACATACTTTAACATCATCATCTAGTAGCTTGTCATTCGTTTAGGGAGTCTTTGTGACGGGGAGGCAAGGTGCTCAACTATCACTCTAGAGATAGTCAGTTTGTTTTCCGCCAGGATCGATCAAGATATTTGTCCAGAGATCCCTGATTTCAGTATAAGTGAATATATTGCCTAGATGTATCAGAGATGGACGATACATCATTGCTCTTGTTCAATTTAAACGCGTATTAGAACCACTGGCAGCTGGAAATCGATACGACAAGGCTGCAAAACTGCTGTCTAAGCAAAATTCATTGCAGCGATTCCAATAAAATGTCTGCCATTTAGAATATTACATTGGAGACCCTTACCAGTGCAACAGTGTTCGTGCACTGTCGCTGAGATCTTCCTATGTAAGAAATAGATCTTAGCACACATAGTTATTCACCAAATTGCAATGATGATCTATCAATCAATCAATCAACCAATCGAAGAATTGCGTGACAAGTTATCCCTTTACCGAGAACCTCGCTGATGCTACGGAGTTCTTGCACTACCCTTGAGATCTTCCTGTGTAAGAAAGAGATCGGAGCACTTTTTTTATTCACAGAAGTGCAATGATGATAGTCCTACCAATCAATCAATCAATACGTTGTAATAATCTGATTCAAAGCAGAGTTTAATTATGCGGCTATTGTTTGCTCTTTAATTTTTCAAATGACACATCCATTCAGAAATACACATCCATTCAGAAATACACATCCATACACGTGTCCACACAAAACAAGCAAAAACACATGAAGAAATACATTAAAATCCACACAAATCCAGTAAAACCCCCACATATATATTTATTCAAAGACCCAGAAGCATATCCATTCAAATACCAAAACTAACACACACACACGCCACACATACACACACCCACACACATACACGCTCATCTAGTCCACTACCTACACATATTATTCAAACACCCACATACACATCCTACCAAATTATTCGGCAGGCACTCACACATACGTCCACTGAAATACCCCAACCCACACACACTCAACTACCCGCACAAAAACATCTAAAATTACCAGACGGGTATCCGCACAGATACCCCCACATACATCCATTCACTCAAAGAACCACACTCTTTCTTCCAAACGCTCATACATACCCCCTCCAGCTTCTCAACTCGCCCCCTCAAGCACAAACACCCACACCTTAAAAAAAACCCCTCTAAATAATGATTATAATTTGTTTGTCAGTACGAAGGGCTGCTATTCTGAAATCCTCTATCATTAGCTAGACAGCAATCGTGATGATAAAATTCAGTGTCATTTTTAAAGACATTTGTCTAGAAAACCTCGTTCACAAAGGATTAATTTCGAGCAGAATCTTCCCATCTTTGACGTGTGTTTTCTGCAAATGCTATTGTCTTGTTTATGCTAAAGATGACAAGTAAAGATACAGAGCATGTAAAAAAAGGGAAGTTCGTTGAATTTGGGTGACATGAAAGCAGAAATCATCATTATCAAGTATCTTGTCCCTTCCGGCACTTGACTTTCATGACAGCAGTGCTGAAAAAACCTACTCTGTTCTGTGCAAGTTGACCGGAGTTATCAGCAGTCATTCCCAGATCATCAATGACATCTTGGACCCATCGAAGCATTAATAGGAGACACAAGTAATGATGAACATTTCTATAGAGGTAAAAGAAACTGGCCAAAAAAAAATGGAGAGAACAAAAGTGAAGAGTTTGGAGAGAACAATAGTGAAGAATTTGGAGAGAACAATAGCGAAGAGTTTGGAGAGAAAACTAGTGAAGAGTTTGGAGTGAACAATAGTGAAGAGTTTGGAGTGAACAATAGTGAAGAGTTTGGAGTGAACAATAGTGAAGAGTTTGGAGAGAAAACTAGTGAAGAGTTTGGAGAGAACATTAGTGAAGAGTTTGGAGAGAACAATAGTGAAGAGTTTGGAGAGAGCATTAGTGAAGAGTTTGGAGAGAGCATTAGTGAAGAATTTGGAGAGAACAATAGTGAAGAGTTTGGAGAGAACAATAGTGAAGAGTTTGGAGAGAGCATTAGTGAAGAGTTTGGAGAGAGCATTAGTGAAGAGTTTGGAGAGAGCATTAGTGAAGAATTTGGAGAGAACAATAGTGAAGAGTTTGGAGAGAACAATAGTGAAGAATTTGGAGAGAGCATTAGTGAAGAGTTTGGAGAGAGCATTAGTGAAGAGTTTGGAGAGAACATTAGTGAAGAGTTTGGAGAGAGCATTAGTGAAAAATTTGTAGAGAACAATAGTCAAGAGTTTGAAGAGAACAGTAGTGTAGAGTTTGGAGAGAACAATAGTGAAGAGTTTGGAGAGAACACTAGTGAAGAGTTTGGAGAGAACAATAGTGAAGAGTTTGGAGAGAACACTAGTGAAGAGTTTGGAGAGAACAATAGTGAAGAGTTTGGAGAGAACAATAGCGAATATTTTGGAGAGAACAATAGTGAAGAGTTTGGAGAGAGCATTAGTGAAGAGTTTGGAGAGAGCATTACTGAAGAGTTTGGAGAGAACAATAGTGAAGAGTTTGGAGAGAACATTAGGGAAGAGATCAAAGGATCTACTTCTCCTGCGTTCGTTCGCTATGAGATTAGGCGTAGTCCTTGTGCCTTGTATGGCGAGTCTGACTGATGTTTGCGTAAAGGCCTGATTTCCTTATTATCAGTGTCCCCGCCATACAGGCATGACTTCTTCGATTTCAGAGGTAAAACCAAATGTTCTAAATACCAAGGATCGACTTCATTCAACTCTATATGTAGTGTGTATGTAGTGTGTATGAAGTGTGTATGAAGTGTGTATGTAGTGTGTGTGTATGTATCAACTATGTATTTTTACAAATGGATCGTTCTGGTTACTGATCGTTCTGATAATGAATCGTTCTGAATATGGATCGTTTTGAATATGGATCGTTCTGAATATGGATCTTTTTGATAATGGATCGTTCTGGTCGTTTTGAAATGGCATGTGACCTGCCGTGTGCATTGCAACAACAACAACAAAAAAGTACTGCGTTGTTTCGGCCACAATCGTATGAGTCTTGGAAAAAATGGAAGTGTTAGATCAATAAAGACAAGGCACGGGGCGAGCAATATGATGGTGGTAACATGACATTAATGATACACTCAACACAGGAATGGAGGAGACGACGAACTGACTATATATTTCGTTTTATATGAGGGTTGTCATGAGGGTTGTCATGAGGGTTGTAATGAGGGTTGTCATGCGGGTTGTAATGAGGGTTGTCATGAGGGTTGTCATGAGGGTTGTCATGCGGGTTGTGATTCTGCAAAATAAATGATTAATAAAGACAGAGGACGATATTTTGATTCTAGATTTAGTGGACATAAAACGCATGGATCTATAACCAGCAGAGCTGGGGTCAGGTAGTCTCTCTTAGGAAAGGTGACGAATGAAAATGAGTAATTTGATGATGATCCGTAGAACACACAAGCCAACCCAACATTCCAGTGATGTAGACAGCGAAATTGTGACCGCGAGGCTCAAGGCCAACTGCGCCCTTGTTACATCAGGGGTATAGACTTTCCTAGGTCAGTTATTTTATGTCCATAAACTGAGGCTTTAAGAAGCGAACCGAAAAAAGCATGCAGAAACAGGAAACGATGGTCTGCGGGTCTCTAGGCATAAAATTGACATAACGAACTCATGCTCCAAGGCGCAAATCAGATACATACAACAAAGCAAAGAGTTATTTAACGAGTGAGAGTTGTAGAGCAAACAAAGAGTTGTTTAACGAGTGAGAGTTGTAGAGAGAACAAAGAGTTGTTTAACGAGTGAGAGTTGTAGAGCAAACAAAGAGTTGTTTAACGAGTGAGAGTTGGAGAGAGAACAAAGAGTTGTTTAACGAGTGAGAGTTGTAGAGCAAACAAAGAGTTGTTTAACGAGTGAGAGTTGGAGAGAGAACAAAGAATTGTTTAACGAGTGAGAGTTGTAGAGCAAACAAAGAGTTGTTTAACGAGTGAGAGTTGTAGAGCAAACAAAGAGTTGTTTAACGAGTGAGAGTTGTAGAGCAAACAAAGAGTTGTTTAACGAGTGAGAGTTGTAGAGCAAACAAATAAATGTTTAACGAGTGAGAGATGGAGAGCAAACAAAGAAACACAAAATAGAAGTAAAATGAAAAATACAGCCAATAGAATGTAATTCTGATAGTCTCGTGGGGCAATTGATATAGGACCACAGGGAGGAATTTATTTTGAGTTGCTGTTTTTGTCTAGCACGTTTACATCATCGATCTGCGTTAGCCTAACTTTGTTTACATCATCGTTTCTTAGCTAATTTGTTTAATCTGATCGGTTGCCTAACTTTGTTTACATCATCGATCTGCGTTAGCCTAACTTTGTTTGTTTCTACTCCAATGGTCAGAGCTTACTTCCACCTGAATATGACACTTACTAGCTGTATCTGGTTGTGGGTCTTCATTGTCCAACGCCTTCAAGTTTCCGGTACAGAAGTGGTTACAGAACATAAGGGGCAGTCCGACAATGTGTTTTGCTTATGTATTTAACTATCTATCCATCTATCTGTCTATCAATTCATCTATCCATTTATCCACCCAAATATCTATCCATTCAATCGTATGTCCATCTATCCATCCATATATCAGGGTATCTTTCCACACATCCATCCATTTATGTATCAATTTTTCTATCTATCAAACCATCCATTTATTTATCAATGGATCCATATATGTCCATCCATCTATTGATCCGTCTATCCATCTATCCATTATCCATTCAGATATTCATACATCTATATCTCGATCCATCCACAAACATATCCAACCGTGTATCCCTCTGTCCATCTAATGTATATGTTTATTTATTTGTTCATCAGTTAGTCTGTCAGCCTGTCGATTCAAATATCCATTTATAAAACACCCATCTTTCTATCTACATATGCAGTGGCGGTTCGTAATTAAGGGCCAGTGGGGTCGGGCTCCACTAACAATAATGTATAACGTGTATTTATTATTTTATAAATTAAAATATAGCAATCAAAACCATCGTTTATCCGGAACAAATGTCTGATTCCACCAACAAAAATGATCACGAACCGCCACTGTACTTATGTATAGTGATCCGCCACTGTACATATGTATAGTGATCCGCCACTGTACATATGTATAGTGATCCGCCACTGTACATATGTATAGTGATCCGCCACTGTACTTATGTATAGTGATCCGCCACTGTACATATGTATAGTGATACTGTTATTGCTATTCCTATATATAGATATATCCAATAGACAAATTTATTTCAAATATTTAATCAGCAGTAGTATATCCTTTCGCTTTGATAAATCTCTCTGTAGAGAAAGTACAGTTGCAGAACAAAGACTTGTCTCTCAAGAAGACATTATTGTCCACGTAAATACGATTGTTGTACTGTCACGAAAATAGCTATTTTCATTCCAACAATTCTTAGAAAAACTCCCACAAGACAACAAATCTTGATGACGCAATACATCTCAATTATTTTTCTGCCATAATCTGACGTAAACACAATGAGAAAGATTCTTTTCTGTTTTAGAGGAGTTACAAATATTTCTAAAGAAGAAGGGAAGACAGGGTGATTGTGGTCTTTCAGGTGAGAATAAGTAACAATATCTAAGGATGCCATCAGCGTACATTATTAGTGTTTATTGTGTGCTCGTTCAGCTGTTATTATTTCTGTTGATGTTGTAGAAGTTTAGTTTAGTTTAGTCGTCGGATCACCATCATTGCACGTCGAACAATTTAGTCCATAAGTGCTACGATCTCTCCCTCAGTATGTCAATCAGCGTGTGGCGACTAACGACACCGGTTCTTTGTTGGTTTACAATTCTTCTTCATCTGCCAGCATAGCGCTATTGTCGAGCTACACCACATCTAACTTTGAGTTCTTGCAGTCTGGTTAGTGTTGTGGATTCGCTGCTATTACGTGAATCATGTACACGCCCTCTCTCCTTAAGGAATTTATAATATCAGCCTGGTCCATTGCTCGCCCGCTTTGGACAGCAGCCATACCTGCAAGCTTATCCGCACGTTCATTCCCCTTACACCTGCATGCCCTGGCACAAAAATAAAACTGATCTTTGTCAGCTTAGACCTCCCCAGCGACTCTATCCAATGCCTCCGAGCACATCCTGTTTCAATCTTCCTGAGCATACTCATTGAGTCACTGAGAAAACATGCATGGATAAAAGTCTGTGATTCCAGCCAAATCATCGCTTTGGTAACCGCCATGATTTCCATAGTGAGACTGCTCGTAGTCACGGCAAAACCACCACTGTCTTCCATCACAACATCACCTCCGACCTGAGCAGTGAAAGCCCACGAGCTCCGCACATGTCGAATCACCGAACCATCCGTATAAATGATTGTATAAATGATTGTAGAAGTTACATGAGAAACTGAGGACAGCAAATTAAATGTGGACACCTTTTCTTTTTGCATCAAAAGATCTGAACGGTAGAGCATGAGCCCTGTAGCACCGACGAGAGTACTTTTAGAGAAAGTGAAAGTTTTGTAAGACCTCGTAGTAACAGCGCCCTTTGAGGCGCACTGTCGGTGTTGGTAATCTGCATATATGGCCGAGACATTTAATTTGTTTTTTAGTTCTTGATGAAGTTCAATACTGTTGTTGTATCCACTTTTGATAGTGATGTCTTATTGTTAAATCGGTCTCTTCTTGTTTACTCCCATCATTTCCTGTAAACATTTCATCTATGTCATGACTAGTTTACTTCTATCGTTTTTAGTCAGCATCCAGGTTTGGCACTGATGACATAATGTGGGAGAGATATGATGGTTAATAATGTTCATTTAGTGTTCATGGTGATATGTCTGCATGTCAAAATTTGAGCCATTTGTAGTATGGTTGGATATGCTTTATTGCATTTATGTTGAATGTCGTTAGTTATTCTTGCATCTGCTGAAAATAATTATCCCTACCCCTTTAAAGTGTTTCATTTATTTTAATAAGTGTATGCCGATGGAGATATTGGTGGTGTTTTCCTCCCTATCAAATGTCATTACTTTGGTTTTGTCGATGTTTATTCTCATATTGTATTCATTGCATGTTAACTGGAGTCTGTTAATGTGTTGCTGTAAGGTGCTCCTCTGTTGTTGATATGATTGCCTTAATCGTCGACAAAAAAAAATTATTAAAAAGTTCACCCAGGTTGTTCCCTTCACTCGTGTTAGCTATTTTACAGATTTGATTGATATATGTGACTATTGTATTCATTACATGTTAGTTGTAATATCATCACTATAATCCAGTTATCATCTCAGCGTAATAACCATCAGTATATCCACTAATCGTGGATATCCTCCGTATATCGTGGACAGAGAAGAGAACAAATAGATCTATCCAGAAAGAACTCAATATCAATGAAAATTGGCTGATGCTACACATAAGAAAGAGAAAATTGAGATATTTTGGACATATAAAAGACATGAAGTGCTGAAGGTCCACATGGATGGAGGCATTTCAGCTAAGAGAAGAAGAGGAAGACAACGGAGAAGATGGATTCAGGATGTAACTGATGGTTTGAACATGCCGGCTGCAGAGGCAGGGCATCTGTCCTATGAGAGAGAAATTCTGGAGGACTGTTGGGGTGGCAAAGTTCTGCTCAGGCCAAGCTTTTTAATGATGATGATATCCACTAATATCCTTCACACCGCCATCACTCAGTCTTGTCACTAATATGTTTCCTTTCACTTCCTCTAATATCCTTCCCTCCGTCATCACTCAGTCTTGTCACTAATATGTTTCCTTTCACTAACTCTAATATACTTTGATTGCATGATTGATTGATAGAACCATCATCATTGCACGTCGGTGAGTAACCATGTGTGCTCCGATCTCTTTCTTACACAGGAAGATCTCAGCCACAGTGCACCAACTTCGTAGCATCAGCCAAGATCCTCGATCTAATCCACTTTATTCAATTTATTAATTTTATCAACGTTAGCCACTAATAGCAATCGATGATCTTCTCTAATTTCAACCAGTCTTCTCGTTAACATCCATCCACCCCTCACGTCCTTACATTTCTAGAACACTTCAAACCGTTCATGAGTTTCTGATTTCCTGATCGTCTGTGACCTTTAGCATTGCTCATGGCGGGATATCTTATTAGTGTTTAACATTGTATTATTAATATACTCCAACGTGACATTTGAATACAGATCAGTAAGTTTTACATGTTCTTCAATAAAGAAACATGCAGGTAGAACATGCAGGAAGAACATGCAGGTAGAACATGCAGGTAGAACATGCAGGTAGAACATGCAGGTAGAACAAGAAGGTAGACCATGCAGGTAGAACATGCAGGAAGAACATGCAGGTAGAACAAGATGGTAGAACATGCAGGTAGAACATGCAGGAAGAACATGCAGGAAGAACATGCAGGAAGAACAAGAAGGTAGACCATGCAGGTAGAACAAGATGGTAGAACAAGATGGTAGAACAAGATGGTAGAACAAGACGGTAGAACAAGATGGTAGAACAAGATGGTAGAACAAGATGGTAGAACAAGATGGTAGAACAAGATGGTAGAACAAGATGGTAGAACAAGAAGGTAGAACAAGATGGTAGAACAAGAAGGTAGAACAAGATGGTAGAACAAGATGGTAGAACAAGATGGTAGAACAAGATGGTAGAACAAGATGGTAGAACATGCAGGAAGAACATGCAGGAAGAACATGCATGTAGAACAAGATGGTAGAACAAGATGGTAGAACAAGATGGTAGAACATGATGGTAGAACAAGATGATAGAACAAGATGGTAGAACAAGATGGTAGAACAAGAGTAAACAAGATGTAGAACAGAGGTAGAACAAGATGGTAGAACAAGATGGTAGAACAAGATGGTAGAACAAGATGGTAGAACAAGATGGTAGAACAAGATGGTAGAACAAGATGGTAGAACAAGAAGGTAGAACAAGATGGTAGAACAAGAAGGTAGAACAAGATGGTAGAACAAGATGGTAGAACAAGATGGTAGAACAAGATGGTAGAACAAGATGGTAGAACATGCAGGAAGAACATGCAGGAAGAACATGCAGGTAGAACAAGATGGTATAACATGCAGGTAGAACAAGATGGTAGAACAAGATGGTAGAACAAGATGGTAGAACATGATGGTAGAACAAGATGGTAGAACATGCAGGTAGAACAAGATGGTAGAACAAGATGGTAGAACAAGATGGTAGAACAAGATGGTATAATAATATGGTAGAATTCATCATCATCAAGGTGCTTATCCTTTATAGGGCGTTGCTATCTTTGCAGCACATCTGAAATTCACTCTGTCTCTTGCCAGTTCACCCACTTCGTCGATTGTCATGTTCATAGTTTCTTTAATATCTTGTAGCCATCTTTTTCTTGGTCTGCCTCTGCCTCTGCGTCCTGGGACCCTGCCCTCTAGAATTGTTCTTTCCAGGCCACCGTGACGCTTGATGTGACCAAAGTATGTAATTTTTCTGTATAGTATGTTGTTTATCAGTCAATTCTCTTTAACATTTAGTTCTTTCAGGACATTATTGTTCTTTCTTTTTTTGTCCATGGTATTCGTAGGATCTTTCTGTAGCATTTAGTTTCGAAGGACTGGAGTTTCTTTCTTGTTTTTTGTGTAATAGTCCATGATTCACAACCATAAGTAGCCAATGGGAAAATGCCTGTTCTCAATATTTTTAATTTTAATATTTTGCTTGTGCTTTGCCACATGTTCTTCATTGTGTTTAACTTCTTGATTGCTATTGCCAATCTTCTTGAGATCTCTTTGGAGCAGTCACCGTTATTGTTAATTATTGAGCCCAGATATTCGTAGCTCTCTACACATTGGAGTTCTTCATTGTTTATTTGGATGTTAGGTGAGCCTTTTGCTTTGTCAGTTGACATGATTTTTGTTTTTGTGTATTCAAATATAGATATTGGTCTTCACTATGTTTCTTGGTCGTCATGATTAGGTTTTCCAAACTTTCTTTGCTGGTGGATAATAATACTGTATCGTCTGCGTATCTAAGAGATAGAGTAAGGTGGTAGAACTAGAGGAACCGACATTGGTAAAGAAATGATCAAGTTAGAAGCAGTATAAAAAACTAAGAAACTGGAAGGTACTGTACTGTGTTACAAATATTCTATCAATAAAGGAGAATAACATGGCACTAGTTTGTTGTTTCCTTACAGAACTTTGTTATCTAACAAGAGTCTAAAGCCGAAGGATTGATTTCATAGCACCGGAATTAACCTCATATAGCTTGGCCCCTCTTCACATAAATGGCCCGTCCTCTCCCGAAACTGTTTCTAAAGCACGGACTTTGTAGTTCAGGCAACAATCCTAGCGGTTTCTGAAAAATGCACTCGTAAACATAACGGCGCTGTCCGGATTCGAACACGCGACCTTCGAAACGCAAGGCAAATGCGCTTAGCCATAGAAATCCCCGTTTTGTTCTCATTTCTGAAAACGGTGAAGAATTTCATAAAGACGAGGAGTTGGGACCGATTGCCAGGGGCTGTAGACGAGGAGTTGGGACCGATTGCCAGGGGCTGTAGACGAGGAGTTGGGACCGATTGCCAGGGGCTGTAGACGAGGAGTTGGGACCGATTGCCAGGGGCTGTAGACGAGGAGTTGGGACCGATTGCCAGGGGCTGTAGACGAGGAGTTGGGACCGATTGCCAGGGGCTGTAGACGAGGAGTTGGGACCGATTGCCAGGGGCTGTAGACGAGGAGTTGGGACCGCTTGCTAGGGGCTGTAGACGAGGAGCTGGGACCGCTTGCCAGGGGCTGTAGACGAGGAGTTGGGACCGATTGCCAGGGGCTGTACCCACGAATGTGACATCAAATCGGTTTTATTATCTACCCAACATTTTTAAAAAACTTCGGACTTTAACTAAGAGTTAAAAACGGGATAACTTTATCACAAAACTCTTTCGATTGATTCATTGTTAGGAACATCATCATTGCACTTCGATGAATAACCATGTGTGCCTGAGCTCTTTCCTAAACATGAACATATCAGCGGTAGAGCACGAACTTCGTAGCACAGACGAGGGTCCCCGATTAATATTTTTTAAGATTGGGAAAACTGTATAGTCACACGCCTTTAAATATACGCCCACCTGATCTAAATTGTCTTTAAAGCTCAGCTGTAGAGATCACAAAAGGAAACACAATCAACAATGAAGCTGACATTTAGAGCCAAGGGTGGAGTATTTTTAAGACACGTTATAATTAATCAACAATTCTTATTAAAATAGCAGGAATTGATTCGTCAAAGACAAATTAAGACCGAGCAACAAAACAAGACATTATGTAGACATTAAGGAATCTTATAACTGTTAATATTTTCTAGACATTGTCTTGGAAGGTAGTCTGCCATTGCTTTCCTTTCTGGCAGTGACCATACTGGTCCATGACCGTAACCATTGTCTCTATTACAGAGATCCTCTGTCTACCTTCCTGGCAGGGACCATACTGGTCCATGACCGTCGACATTTTCTCTATTACAGAGATCCTCTGTCTACCTTCCTGGCAGTGACCATACTGGTCCATGACCGTCGACATTTTCTCTATTACAGAGATCATCTGTCTACCTTCCTGGCAGTGACCATACTGGTCCATGACCGTCGACATTTTCTCTATTACAGAGATCCTCTGTCTACCTTCCTGGCAGTGACCATACTGGTCCATGACCGTAGACATTTCTCATTACAGAGATCATCTGTCTACCTTCCTGGCAGTGACCATACTGGTCCATGACCGTCGACATTTTCTCTATTACAGAGATCCTCTGTCTACCTTCCTGGCAGTGACCATACTGGTCCATGACCGTAGACATTTTCTCTATTACAGAGATCCTCTGTCTACCTTCCTGGCAGTGACCATACTGGTCCATGACCGTCGACATTTTCTCTATTACAGAGATCATCTGTCTACCTTCCTGGCAGTGACCATACTGGTCCATGACCGTAGACATTTTCTCTATTACAGAGATCCTCTGTCTACACTCTTGAGTTTTAAGACCATAACCATTGAGTCTCTGTCGGCTGTTCCTTCACTCATCCATCACCTGCTCCCATTGCCGTCTGAAGAAGACCATCATGGAAGGAAGCATACCGGCAAAGAGAAGAAGAGGAATACAACGGAGAAGATGCATTCAGGATATAACTTCTACTACTTTATGTTCGTTCTTTACCACCAATTTTAACCACTCTATGTGATATGTTTGATCTTTGCCAAGAACGTGTTTACGTTGCACATTGGTTTGGTAGGCCCCTAAACACATAGACTTCTACACGTTTAGGACACGTGCATCCGATTTCAGCCAAACCTTCTTAGTCGCCTCTTACGACATTCGTGGCAGGTAGCAGTGGTTCTATTCTTTACAACCCAAATATGGGCCCTGGTAACCACTCGGGCGCGGATATAACTGATAGTTTGAATATGACGGCTCCAGAGGCGGGACATCTGGCCAATGAGAGAAAGACATTTCTGAGGACTGTTGGGGTGGCAAAGTACTGCTCAAGATAAGCTATTTGATGACAAGGAAACTAAAATTGTTGATGTAATGTGTCTAATATAACTTCATACATAGTCATGGCTATTAATAATTCCAATGTGCCAGGAATCTAGGGTGTCTGTGGTCAAGTGGAAAGTTGCTAGTCTCTCACTCCAAAGGTACCCGGTTCGCTTCCTACTTTGAGAGATCGGAATATTTACGGAGACAGACGACAGACAGACGGAGATAGGCGACAGACAGACGGAGACAGACGACAGACAGACGGAGATAGGCGACAGACAGACGGAGACAGACGACAGACAGACGGAGATAGGCGACAGACAGATGGAGATAGACGACAGACAGACGGAGATAGATGACAGACAGACGGAATGACGACGACAGACGGAGATAGACTACGACGACGGAGATAGACGACAGACAGACGGAGATAGGCGACAGACAGACGGAGATAGACGACAGACAGACGGAGACAGACGACAGACGGAGATAGGCGACAGACGGGAGACAGACGACGACGACGGAGATAGGCGACGACAGACGGGATAGGCGACAGACAGACGGAGAGAGATGACAGACAGAGGAGATAGACGAACAGACGGAGATAGCGACAACAGACGGAGATAGATGACGACGACGGAGACAGACGACAGACAGACGGAGATAGGCGACAGACAGACGGAGACAGACGACAGACAGACGGAGATAGGCGACAGACAGATGGAGATAGATGACAGACAGACGGAGATAGACGACAGACAGACGGAGATAGATGACAGACAGACGGTTGATAGATAAAGAATAACGAGACCTACATGCCAAGATACAACAACAGACAGATACAGATGTAACTAACGAGACAGACAGACCAAGATGCAACCACAGACAGAGAGATAAAGAAAGATACAAATAACGAGACAGACAGAGAACCATAATGACAAAGATACAAATGAGATGAGATAGAGATGAGAGAGAGAGCTAGAGAGAGAGGCTAGAGAGAGAGAGGAGAGAGATAGAGAGAGTAATAAACAGAAGTGAAGTTGGAAAGAAATCGCTGACATACCATATTGTATATTAAAAAACTCGATGTTAGCTCAATATTGGTATGTGACAAACGGTAATGATAGGGATATTGCCAACATCATGTCGATCACCGTTACTTTAACAGTGTTTCTCTTGTGTCCAATTATGAAAAATAATATAGATAGAGAGATAGAGAGGGGAGAGATGAATATTGGTCATTTTTGTCGTAGGCCATTAGGTACATTCGTTAGGGCAACTCTCTGATAGACAGTGGATGGGAACAAAAGTCATGGAAGTTTAAAGGAAACATAAAGGAGATATCTGGAGAAAGAGGTGAAAGATTATGGCATGACGTGGGAGACGACTAGCAAAATGGAGGCAGCCAGTAACAATAGCATAATTTATATTGTTGAATTCATATTTTTGGACATAGTAAGAGACATGAAAGGTTGAAGAAAATCACTTTAGAAGGAGATACCATGGCAAAGAGGACAAGAGAAAGACCACGGAGTAGCTGGATTCATGATGTAATTGATGATTTGAAAATGACGGTTGCAGAGGCTGGAAATCTGCCCCTGGAGAGAGGGAATTCCCGAAGTACTGTTATGGTGACAAAGTTCTGCTGACGTCAAGCTTTGTGATGATGATGAAACGTTATGTGTCAAGCGGAACATGAAGAGGACATATATATATCATTATAATCATCATTGGCTTTTTTGTCTCATGAGACAATAGGTCTTGCGTCACGTAGTATGTTCTGCGCTGTCTCATGAGACAATAGGTCTTGCGTCACGTAGTATGTTCTGCGCTGTCTCATGAGACAATAGGTCTTGCGTCACGTAGTATGTTCTGCGCTGCTCGAACAACGTTTTTGGCTGTAATGGCCCTATTCTGGAGTCACAACCCTTTGGGTCACGAGTTGCTGCAGGTAAAACTGAGACTGGAGCTGATACATAGGATGTTCTCTCTGCACTCTGCGCTGTCTTTTATCTCCATATTTTATGGTGTTTTTCTTCTTTTCTTTTTGAACCAGCCGTCACTTCTGCTCGCCATGCTTGTCTGTCTATGGCCAATCGCTCCCAGTGTTCTATGTCTATATCGCATGAAGTTAGATCACACTTGCAGTTGTCAATGAAGCGAAATAAGGGGCGCCAATGCTGTCTAGTAATAGTTTCGAGTTGACGATATAGAATGTTTTTTGGGATTCTATCATTGCTTCTACAGCACGCGTGTCCCAGCTATCTCAGACGCCACTGACTCAGCAAGGTGTACATGCTTGGAATACCAGCACTGTCTCGGACTTTAATATTGGAGATGTGGTCTAGCCATCAGATGTTGTGCACTCGCCTGAGACAGCGCATGTGTAATATATATTTATATATTTATATATACGGAGAGAACGAGAAAGAGAGATAGACATAGAAAGAGAAACATTTAGAGACAGAGATAGAAGTAACTGTCGAACAAAAATCCAGAGAGAGAGACAGAGATATAAGTAACTGTCGAACAAAAATCCAGAGAGAGAGACAGAGATATAAGTAACTGTCGAACAAAAATCCAGAGAGAGAGACAGAGATAGAAGTAACTGTCGAACAAAATCAGAGAGAGACAGATGAAGTAACTGTCGAACAAAATCAGAGAGAGACAGAGATAGAAGTAACTGTCGAACACAAATCCAGAGAGAGACGAGAGAGAGGCTATATAAATGAACTCCAAACATGACACGTAAACAAGCACACACTCAAGACAGAAGAAAACTTAAACACAGAGACATACACAAGCAATGATCAGATAATCTTATCCTAACACAATATCTGAACATGAACACAGGAAAACAAGATGAACATTAATCAATAGATGACAGTATATAACGTGACCTCCTTTAGTTCTGAGGCCCATTTATTGCAGCTATGGATTATGCTTATTGTCAATAATGGCGCTGGTAATGGCGGTGGTAATGGCGGTGGTAATGGCCATAAAATTAATCAACCATCGAAGATAACACCGGAAGAATGCAATTTGTTATAAACATTTGTCCGGTTTTTTTTTGTGTCTGCATTTTTCTTCAGCGTTGTTAATTACAAGAGATTCTAGTTACTGTATATATGTCAGAGAGTATATATTTTCTATGTTGTTGTTTATCTTCAAGAGATTCTAGTTACTGTATATATGTCAGACAGTATATACTTTCTATGTTGTTTATTTATGATTGCGCACGTGTTTTCCAGGGAATCACACAAGGGGAGCAAAGAATAGTAATATTGCGACCTACAATTCATGTCATAAGAGGCGACTAAGGTGGGGGCCTAGGGAAGCTACCCTAATAAATAAAAGCGTTGCAGATATCGGATGTGACTTGTAGGCGCATAACTGGCACCCTGTACAATCGCTTTTAGGCTCAGATCACATACAAATCACAAAGAGGGGTTTAACAAGTGGTCGATATGGAGCGTTTGAAGAAGAAGAATAAGAATGTCCAACAGATTCTAGTTGGAATCTTATCTAAGCATATTGTTTCTGTCTTCAACATCATCATTGTCACCGTCTGTTTACATTGATGTCATTCTGATACTAAAGCTGATACTCAGTTCTCTCATATTCTATCATCTCTGTCTGTTGTGTATTGCTTTCTAACATTTACACTTTGCTTATCTTGGCAGTCTCCTATCCAGATCGGCAAACATAGATTCTGAGGTCAACAATAGGATATCCAAAGCCAGTGCTGCGTTCGAAGGTTACGTGTCCCTGTGTGGGAACGGAAGGGATAAGCATAGTCACAAAGCTGAAAGTTTACCAGGCCATAGTGGTAACCACGCTGCTGTACGCAAGCGAGACATGGACAGTGTATAGCAGACACGCAAGAAAATTAAACTATTTCCACACAAGCTGTCTACGCAGAATACTAAAAATAAACTGGCAGGACAAAATTTCAGACAGCGAAGTCCTCACAAGAGCAAAGATCCCAAGCGTCAACTCCCTGTTGCAGAAAGCCCAATTGAGATGGGTCGGTCACGTTGCTCGAATGCCTGATAAAGGCATCCCAAAACAGTTGATGTATGGCGAGCTTGAAGGGGGCAGATGTTTAGCTGGTGGACAGAAAAACGCTTTAAAGACACTCTTAAAGTGTCTCTGAAATGCTTCGATATAGACAATACGTGCTGGGAATCCTTGCGCAAGATCGCCAAATGTGGCGCTGTAACAACAAAAGAGGAACCCGAATAGCTGAGAACCATCGTATTGTTGAGTCACAGAGAAAACGAGCAGTGCGAAAAGACAGAGCACACAACACGCACATGTCTAACCTTGATCCTGTATGCTCCACCTGTGGTCGGGGATTCTGTTCTAGGATTGGACTCTACAGTCACCTCCGCACACACCAGAGAGGTGCAACAGCACACGTCTGAGATTGTTGTCATCATCGCTTGAGATGGAAGGCTATTATATATACACTAATATCTGTCCTTTCTTTTACCTTAACATTCTACTATTTTTTCTGTCTGTCAATTTGTTTTGTCTTCCATGACTTCGAAAAGACGGTAAATCTGATTACGTTTCGTTACGTCAGTAATTATCTCTTCTTGTTTCTGACAGACAAAAGTTTATTTTATAACCCATTTCTTTTAATAATTAGTTAATGGACTTCTTGGTTCTTAACTTAATTACTATATACAACATGGCGGCATTGTTTAGTTCTAAGACTGTTTGATTGTTGACATTATTGTTTTATTGCTGCTCTTAACTCTTTATGTCCACGAAAATATTGGGGAGTAATCACGCTCTGCCAGAACACATTTCTAGCAAAATTTTTCAAAATGGAATTATCTTGGAAATATGCCTATAACTTAAGTTCTTTGTAAGCTAGATTTATACTGTTGGTATCAAATTATGCAGAATTAAATTCTGAACAATCTGATAATAAATAGTTATATATGTAAATCAGTATTTATTTAGTAAATTATTGTTGTATTTCATGTTCCGAGTAACTACTACGACTTTCAAACTTGAATCAATACTTAGCCATTGCTGAATTCTCCATCATTGTCGGTGAAATCATAAACATGAAACACTGTGTGTTTATTTGAACTTTGGAACAAATCCATGTCTTGTTCAGCACTTTATCGACGTGGAGGACGAAACAACATCTTATAACTAAACTTTTCAACACGAAAGTTCACTTTTTTCACAACAGGAAAAATATATTTGCGAATAAAACTATTTACTAAAAATTCGAAAATAAATTCTACCATGTTGTATAGTATATGAATGAAATGGGAGTTATCTGCCCGTTGAATTCTGTAAACAAAAACAGTGTCGGACGTATAGTAGCTGAACAGTAAAACAAAACGTGCATGGACTCAAATTAGCCGTTGGCAGCGTGTTTTGGCATAATGAGAGAACTGTTTTCTACGCTGGGAGCGTCGATTGGACATATAGAGTTAATGCACGACTGATTCTATTTGTTTTCTCATCTGTTTGTGTGTGTGAGTGTTTGTGTGTGTTGGGGGAATAATGACGGAATTAGAGTGAGAACTTTTGTAACACAACTATTGAGATTTATTTAATATATATTTATACGAAATGTCTATTTTATGCCGTACACAGTCGACAGAAAATGTCTATTTTATGTTGTATACAGCCGAAAGAAAAATGTATATTTTATTTTGTATACAGTCGACGCAGGCAATGGACTGAATCACTACAAGCGTCAACATTTTGCAGAATCACACTTATCTTTGTTCCGGGGCACATGGGTGTCGTTGGCAATGAGAGAGCAGACAGGCTGGCTGGCTCTGCCACCATATCAGACTTCCAGCCAATGGATAGAGGTTCTATTTTGAATGCCCTCATAGAGTGTGACCGCAAAGAAGATTTTCATTTAAACCAATCCACGTCAACTACTAGATTGCAAGAGCTGGGTTTGAAGATTGAAGTAGCAAGAAAAGAACAGCAGAACAGGTATATGAGTAGGCTCATCAATCAAAATCGAACTGGTACGGTCAGTCGCTGGACGCTGTTGGAGATATTGCGAAGGAGATCGGAGCACCTATGGACATGTCTGGAGAGCAATGAAGATTTACAGACATACATTTAATGACAAACATCGTAAATGGATTATAGATAATAATAAACTTGAGATATGGTCATAAAATGAATTTTATTTTAATCAAATGATCATGGTTTTATTCATATTTGGTTTTATTCATATTTAACACAGCTTTAAGAAAATTCAATGTAGAAGCTCAAAATGATTAACAAAGTATTGCAGAACAACAGTTGCATTATAATGTAATACATAGTTGTATAATAAGGTACAATATACATTTCTAACAGACACAGAAGTTGCTTTAACTGTAGCACACTTTGTTGTTCTTTTATAAATGTCCATCTTACTTAGATCATTGATATGTAATGATAAATATTGTAAACAATTGACTATAAACAATTACTTGCTAGTGAAGTTTGAAGTGCCCTTCCAAGTTTATACATTTTATGGACATTTGAAGCACATACATCAAATTATATCAGATGAACTGAAAACAAAAACGCCCGTCATGCAAACATTACAAATTAGCTTATACACATTGTTTCTTACAGTTTGCCTTGAGATATTTGATGTGTAAACTGAAGGTTGTTGCAAAGTGTTAATTGATGAAACTTAATGTGAAAATTTGGCCAATTTTCTCTTGTTAGAAGAACTGACTGTTTTATCATTATGCATTTTTCTGTAATTGTTTAAGAATACATTAGACAGTGGGGATAATGCTTTTGAAATAATGTTTGCCTTTGGACATTCATTAGCACACATACCACTAAATTCATCAACACAATGTTTCACAATACTACATGTAACAATATGGATAAGGAGCTTCTTATGCTGTTTACAAGCCAGAAATTTTGCTTCTAATTCTGGTGATATGAGCCTCTGCATAGCAGCATATGACACAAACGTCAACAGTGTAATCAGTTTAGATGGGTATTTAAGCCCTCCTCTATCCAGTAATTGAATGTAGTCAGTTGCAATCTCTGGCTGAACATCAACTGTCATTGTTTTCTCCATTTGTAGCAAGGCCTTACATGAAATGCACTGAGTTTTCCTACTGATCTTACTGGAGACATATCCAGCAATATATACTAATGATTCCTCTGTACCTTCTACACAAAGCAACTCACAATCATTAGGATCAATGTGGAAAAACACTTTGTCTACATCGGACTGGGTACCATCTTCAAAAACACTATCACATTCATTACCCTCATGACTCATAGCTTCAGCAAAGTTACGAATTGAAAAATGACCATAGACAGATGATGTGAGACACAATAGGAAGTAAATCTTCAATTTCTTTTCTGTTTCCAATATTTGTTTCACTGATACTAGATAATTTGAACCAGACAATTGACGATATTCACCAAAGCGGGCTTCTAAGTTATCAGTTTGTAATTTTCCCAAAAGTATGAATTCTACATTCAAAGTAGAAAAGGAATACTCAGCCAGTTCAATCATAACAGTTACAGAATGCAGTAAAGCAGAATATGTCTCTCTGGTTAGTTTCCCATTGGAAGTAGGCAACTTGCCCCATTCAGTCAACCACACAACAAAATTTTTCAAATAAAGAAACAATTCGCTGCTAATTGAAGTTAGTGGATTAGCAAAATTATTACGGCTATTCCTTCCTGCGAATTTACTCTTAACATTCATAATGTGCCACCATCTCCAAATGACCTCAATGAAATCTGCTGTTTCTTGACTTCCTAGGAACCTCAAAGCTGCAATATTGTACTCACTGAAAATTGCAAGAGCTAGTGAAACTTTCTGCCTCTCTATACTTGATGGGCAAAGGGCTTTACTAGTTAAAGTTGGTGCCAACTTCACAATACTCAGACGCTCATTTTGATACAGTTTTTTCAAATGTGAAAAGAAGCACTTGCTACTTGGCTAGAATTAGTACAATTTGAGATTGATGTTTTATTCAGAAGTAACTCGGTTGTGGCGGGATATGATAATGTCTGCTCTGCATCTTTCTGGTTCAGCCAATTTCTCCACAGACATTTCAACAGATGCGCTGGGTCATACAATAAAAAGATTTTTTTACCATCAATTCCAGGATTTTCTATATATGTACTGTTGTTTTTAGAAGGTTATTATAAACTTTACGGTTAACTGAGTTGTTGTCTGCAAGTACTGCCAGAACTGTGAAACCGCACTTTTGTACACTGTTGATGATCTGAAGCAATTTTGTGCCAAGATCCTCTGATGTCATCCTGTACATAGGCGACAGCTCGACAACTTCTCGATAACTTCCAAACACTGAGGAAATGAGAAAAGCCTGTACTGTTGTTGCTGATTGCATAGAGTTTTCAGCCCTACCAAGTAACCTACCACCTGAGTATGTTACAGCTGATTTGATATGAATTTCATCCATTTGTACTGCCACAATCTTTTCCAACTCAGAAAGTCTGCACTCTTTAAATTTCCTGTATGTAGAAATGCTGCCATCATCATTAGACAATGAATAAGGAGAAGTTCAATTTCTTAATGTGGATGGATGTGGGAGACATAATAGAGATTTTCTGATAAATCTATAGCATGCAGGAGATTTCAAGAAAACCATATAGGAAAAGCATAATGTACAACTACTGTAGAGTCTTCTGTATTTGTCCTTATTTACAGGTTGTATCTTCTCTAAGATAAATGTTAGTTGTTTTTCATGTATGTGTGTATTAGTATCTTCAGATGATAATATTAATTCTCTAACAATTTCTAAATTACTATATGCTTCTTCTAATAAATCACTAATACTCTTTATGTTTGGAGAAGTAGCAGGATCAGTATCTTTGTAGTGGATCAGTACATTTTCCAGCTGTGACCACCTTTCAAGTTTACTATTAGTTAAAATTCAATCAAGATATTTATCAGACACTTGTTTATTTTCTAGATAAACTTCTACACTCATGTCTGGTAAAACATTGACACTTACAGAAATGGATGGTGCACTGTTTGCTGTCACACTGATAGTATACAAAACAAGACAAGTAAATATATCCTCTGTGACTGTATGCATTCTCCAGTTTTTATCTAACACGTTTTTTAACTTTCCTGTTATCTCACTTTAAAGTTGGAAAATCTTGTATAATATCTGCAGACAACCACTCAGCTGTTCTATTGTCATGTTTACTGACGATTTCTGCTACTCGTATTTCTGGATCTTTACGAGATTGTGGTTGTTGACTCGATAAATAAGATGGCAATTCAGGAAAAGAGATGGATAAGCAGTTTTTTAAAACCAGGATGCTTCCGAGGAAGTTCATGTTTAATTCCACATTTATCTATAAATATATCAGACAATATAATGTCACATGGATGAAAATGTTTACGACACACAACGATTGATTTAGCTGGTGACCAGTCTTTTCGTGGAATGCATTTCTTCCATATGTCTCTCCTATCAGAATTTGATGGTAATTTAAAAACACTCACATATTCTTTAGTCGAGTCGTAGTTCGATTTACATCCAGGAACACAACACTTTTTGTCCATTTTAAGATGAAAACAATACGCACAAATTCAATTTAACACTCTGCAATATCAGTAATCCTAATATTTGGTGTCGATAAATATCCAAGGACTCAAAATCGAGTAAAATAACAAATCACGCTGACGTTCTATCGTTTACCGACACACGCAAAATGTCAGATCACTTTACCGAAGAGATAAATAGAGTTATCTGGCCTGGGCTAGAGCCTGGCTGTGGATAGATTCAGGTGAGAACTAGAGTTTAGCAAACAAGGCACAAGTGAGAATTTCAATTTGAGTCACATGTGGGAAAGATTGTCAACAATTTCGCTCACGGTTTTATTAACTGACAAGAATAGTGTATTCATTTATTTGCTTGTTTGTGTGTTTGCTCTACTTCTTCTTCTTCTTTTAACGCTCCATATCGACCACTTGTTAATCACTTTTGTGATTTTATATGATTGGAGCCTAAGAGTAATTGTGCATTGTGCCAGTTATGCCACTACAGGTTCTGCTACGATTTTATTTATTTGGGTAGCTTTCCTAGGCCCCTATCTCAGTCGTCTCTATCTCAAGCTTTGTAGGTCGCAGTGCTGCTTTTTGTTGTTGCTCCTTGAGAGTCCCGGTAACAAACGGGCGGTGTTTGCTGTTAACCTCTAGAAAGTACCACTTTTAATTATGTTTATTTTTTTAGAGCAGGAGAGGTATTCCTGATATTATCTTCATTTTCATAAGAATACATTAGCTCTCTACTTGCAGTGGTATGACGTAATTATAATACTTCAGCTCTCTGCTTGCAGTGGTATGACGTAATTATAATACTTCAGCTCTCTGCTTGCAGTGGTATGACGTAATTAGAATACTCAGCCTCTGCTTGCAGTGGTATGACGTAATAGAATACATCAGCTCTACTTGCGGTGAACGCAATTAGAATACTTCAGCTCGCTTGCAGGGTAGGACGTAATTAGAATACTTCAGCCTCTGCTTGCAGGTAGAACGCAATTAGAATACTTCAGCTCTCTGCTTGCAGGGGTAGAACGCAATTAGAATATTTCACCCTCTACTTGCAGTGGTAGAACGCAATTAGAATACTTCAGCTCTCTACTTGCAGTGGTAGGACGTAATTAGAATACATCAGCTCTCTACTTGCAGTGGTATAAGGGAGTTACAAATGCTGCTGCTCAGATGAGAAGATTGGCTGAATGCTACGATAACAGAAGGACCTGAAATGGTCCAAAAGACATTCTTAGCAATTAAAAAGTATTTCCGAACGGAGGAGTTTCATGGGTGAGAATCCCAGTCGCTGACCAGATTGAGAGAGATGGGTGTTGATATTGGTGAAGACCGAACGAAGGAGTTTCATGGTTGTGAATCTCAATCGCTGACCAGATAGAGTGAGATGGGTGCCGATATTGACACAACCTGTAAAGAACGACATACCAAATATACAAACAAGGTTGATTAATCAAAATCGAACTGGCGTGTAACCTGCTGCCTTGCAGGTCGACTGGGTACAGCCAAAGGCTGACGGAGAGCGAACCCAGTAGGACACATCGCCGAAGGATAAGCACCAGAGCTCCAAATGGCGCTGAAGATGTGACGAAACCCATTCATGCTAAGGATGCATGAATCAGATTTCCACATGAATTAGATTTATGGGGAAATCTGGTACATCAGTTTAGTGGTGATCGCGAGAGAGAGAGAGAGAGCGAGTGAACTGGCGTGTTTGGTCGCTGGACGCTGCTGGAGTTGTTGAGACGAAGATCGGAGCATCTATAGACGTGCCTGGAGTGCAATGATTATAGTCCTCATATAATCTGATAACTAAGATGTGTTTATGGTGCCTGGAGTTCAATGATTATAGTCCTCATATAATCTGATAACTAAGATGTGTTTATGGTCTATGTAGTATTCCTCATGTTATATCATTTGAGGATCTCTGTGGCGTAGAGGTTAAGTTCTCACATCTCGTGCCAAGGTACTCGGTTCGCTCCCTCAAGGAGCCATCGGGATATTTTTCCAGACATTCCTCATCTCAGTGTAGGTTAGATCAAGTTCCTAGTCCTATCGGAGACAGACTATAGAAAGTAGACCCCGTGTTCAATTTGAGCATGTACAAGAACTATTGACAGTTTAAAATCGATAAGAGCAGGCTGGAAAGCCGCTTCCCGCGGAAAAATTCATTATAAAAATAAAAATAAAATTTCTACTAAATATCAATGGTCATATCAATCAATCAATCAATCAATCATGTTTATAACAGTAGGCGCTCTTGCAAGTCCAGTTGTAAATCATTCTTCGTGATAATTATGTGATTTCAGTCCAAATGCCGTTTATCTTGGCCTTAAAACAATAATTTGTTGAATTCGGTGAGATACTACTGGGATACTTCTATCTCTCCCCGACAAAATTTGTTTTCTTTTTGTTTTGCTTTCAGCAACCGCTGACAGAGTTTGTCAGCGTCATCACTCTGTGGCAAGTAAATGTTGTGAACTGTCAGTATCGAGTTGCTGTCATGACCATATGAACACTGTGCAGGAGTCCATCTCTGGACGTCGACGTTGGAAACGTGTAGATGCAGTCACTCTAAGATATTGTGCGAAATAAATCTCTGATCATGCTTAGCTCTACCTCTTTACTACTACTTCTTCTTGCGGGTAGATTCTATATCAATTCCATCTCTGATAGACCGCAGAGAATTAATCGGTTTTCATTGAAACCAAGGGCAAATGAGATCGAAAGTTCTCTTGATATGTCCAAAATATTGAATTTTTCATTCTTTTTGTAGCATCATCCAGTTTTCTTTGAGTTTGAGTTTATTCTGAATAAATATATGTATTCTCTTCTCTGTTGATGGTATACTGAGGACTCTTTTGTGACACTTATATTCAAAAACACATACATGTTTTCCCACTGCCTTGTTAAATGTTCATGCTTTACATCGACTTTGGGAATATGCATCCATGTAGTATTCTGATTCTATTCCTTCCTATATGTTTCATACTCTTCAAATATGAAGTTCAATTATAAACAGATAGGAAAATTATGTTCCTTTAAAATCATTATAAGGGACGACGGTAGTAAAACTATGAGAAATGGCGAAACACGTAATAACAAATTACAGTAGTTTTACAAAATACAAAAACAATAACAATACAAAGCAACGTTACAACCAAATGGTCTTTATCAAACAAACGATACAACAGGAATTTTACAGCACATTACATATAGACTGAGAGCCGCTGTAGCGTAGTTGTTAGTGAACTCGATTCGCAAGGCTGGTGGTCTGGGTTCAATTCCCGCAATGTGCGCGTGGAATTTTTCCAGACCATGACGGCTCTCAGGTCGACCCAGCCTCAACTGGGTATCATACATGCTCTGGGTAAGTAAAGGCGGCCGGCGTGATGCTGACCACATCACCCATTGTGTACCGACGGTCAATGAAAATACAGGCCTAACACTGTATTGACCTATATACCACGAGGTATGAAAGGGTTCCTTTACTTTATTTACTTTTACATATAGACTACGATTGAGATGTATTCCAACGGACATCAATTGAAAATCTATGATCAAAAAAGGAATAACGAAAAAAATGCAGAAAAACTAGAAGTGGAAAAAGAAGAGAAACAATAAAAGCAAGTAAATATATAACTTATATACATTTAACATATACATATAGAATATGAAGCATGAGAAGAGAAATGACTAAGAAGCTTAGGAATGTAGAGTGTTGAGTCCATGAGGTCGCAAGTTACCATATAACGAAATAAAACGATTCTCCAAATCAAATCGACTACGATCATCAGAGGAACATTGATAGGATGGCCGTGACCTGGATCATGAGGTGCCGTCTCCATATCGAAGGTTAGCTGCAATGAATCTCCAGCATCCTCTGTCTTTCGCATTGGTGTTGCACACTGCCAGACTGTAACCTATCCATTTCTTAAAGTTTCCTTCCACTTATCTCTCGGTCTTCCTCTTGCTCTTCTCCCTCAACTTTCCCCTCTAGTAAATGTTTTATCATGGTGTCATGTCTTTTATGTGCCCAAAATACTTTACTTGTCTGAATTTTATTTCTCTTAATAATTGTTTCTTCATGCCTAGTTTTCCTAAAACTTGTTTATTTGTCTGTTTTTCTGTCCATGAAACTCTGCCTATTCTTCTATATATCCACATCTCAAATGCATCAATTCTGTCTTCTAACTGCTTGGTCATTGTCCATGTTTCCGAGCCATACATTAATATAGGATATATATAGCATTTGATCATTCTCATTTTTAGCCTGTTTGTGATTTGTATGGATGTCAGTAACTTTATCATACTATTGAAATTATCTTTGGCCATTCCTATTCTCTTTTAATTTATGTTATACATCTGCCATCATCTGTTATCATCTGACCAAGATATAAGAAACTTTTACTTGATGTAGTAATTCTCCATGTATTTTTATATTCATTTTAGGTTTCCATTTCCTTGTTGATTACCATAGTTTTGTTTTCTGTATGTTAATGTCTAATCCATATTCCTTGCTAGTTCTGTCCAATTGGTCCACTAGTTCTTGTAGATCTTGTTCATTTTCTACTACCAATACTGTGTCATCTGCATATCTTAAGTTGTTTATTTTTTTTCCATTGATCTTGAGTCCTGACATTCCCTCTAGTTGTTTGAAGATTTTCTCTGTGTAGATGTTAAATAGGCTTGGTGACAGAATGCATCCTTGTCTCACTCCTCTCTTTATGTCTATGTATGGAGAGTAGCTATTTTCATATTTTATTATTGCTGTCTGTTCCCAGTATATGTTACTTATTAGTCTGATATCATCCCCATCTTATTAGTCTGATACCTGGACGTCGCTAGCTCCCAAATGGTCAGTTCCATTGAAATGAGTGGCTACAGGGTTCACATTGTGTTGGCATATATCGCGCAATTGTTGGCCGAAACGTTCCTTTAAATCATAAGTCCATTAACTGCAATTATCAAACCTGACCACTAAATAATGTCTCCTCTTTCAATCCTGTGACACACCTGGTGCTTGGGGCAGATACAAATACACATCATTCTTCTCTAGTTCTATTCTTGGTCATCACCTGTCTTGTGTTCCAGCTATGATTCACTTTTTGTCAGTTCTTATTTTATTGTTCTCCAGTTCTTGTTGCGTCTTTAATATTTTCGTTTACCCTCTTGTGTCCATCTCAGTGCAGTTTTTGTGACAGAGTTTTTTTTGCACAGTTTTGTGTAATAGACATGTCTGATCTTTCTGCAGCATCTCTTCTGGATGATGGTGCTCATATTCTCTTGTTGACACTGTGCAAACAGTTCTTGGTTAGAGATAGAGTAAGATCTTTGCATGACAAGTTATATGGAAGGAATAGAGTTAGGACATATCTGGTTCTATCATTCCCCAGCATTCTGATCCATATAGTAAAGTAAATAGTGCACAGTTGTGGTATATTAATCTAGTTTATATGCCTTTATTAGGTTGTTTTTAAGATCGTCTGAAAGGTCACGAATGCCCTTCGTGCCTTATTAAGTCGGCTTGTGATGCCAGATCCAGCTTCTCTGTCGTTGTTAACAAAGCTCCCAAGATATGTCAAAGCAGTTGTATTTGGTTGGATTTCATCTTCTATATTTACTGCTGCTAGAGTGCGATGTTCATCTTTAGCTGGAGTTTGTCTGTCCCTACGTAGATGTATTGAGTGTTATTGAGATGTACAACTTCTATTCTACCTACTTGGCTATCTATATACATTTTAATTCAAAATATTCAACGTGTACGCACTCACGCGCATACGCACACACACACGCTAAAAGAAAAAAAAGCAAACAAGAAAAATTTTCGAAAATAAATTTTATTTCACAAGAAAACAAATAAAAAAACGGATAGCTTTTTACTATTATGCATAAAGGTAAGATAGAGAGAGAGAGAACAGTTTACTGTCATTTCTTCAGTAGTTAGTTATGTAACTAGTAATCAGTTATTTCATAAGTAGTTAGTTATGTAACTAGTAATCAGTTATTTCATAAGTAGTTAGTTATGTAACTAGTAATCAGTTATTTCATCAGTAGCTAGTTATGTAACTAGTAATCAGTTATTTCTTCAGTAGTTAGTTATGTAACTAGTAATCAGTTATTTCTTCAATAGTTAGTTATGTAACTAGTAATCATTTATTTCTTCAGTAGTTAGTTATGTAACTAGTAATCAGTTATTTCTTCAATAGTTAGTTATGTAACTAGTAATCAGTTATTTCATAAGTAGTTAGTTATGTAACTAGCAATCAGTTATTTCTTCAGTAGTTAGTTATGTAACTAGTAATCAGTTATTTCTTCACTAGCTAGTTATGTAACTAGTAATCAGTTATTTCTTCAGTAGTTAGTTATGTAACTAGTAAACAGTTATTATTTGAACAATAAGAAACAAAGTTAAAGAGCTTCATTTATGTTGCAATAGTTTAGGATATCATCATTCTTATCACGATTGTACAGTGCCAATGTAGCATTGAACATTTGACCGTATGCAGGTCCGCATCCCTCAGTGGCAGCTTCAATTCTGCATGTGTCAAAGCCGCGTTGAAATCTTCGACCAAAAATAAGTAACAACATTAGCAATATACAATAACTACAGAAGAATAAAACAAAGACAATAAACAGTATAGATGACAATGAATATTATTCTAGACAGTGTCAAAGCAAGATATAAACAATGGAGACCAGGGGCGGTCGGTCATTAAGGCCTGTGGGCCAGGCCCCACCAAAAATATTGAGTAACGTGTGCTTATTATTTCAGACATTATTTGTTTATGATTATTACTTTCAACAGGATACTGATTAGCTTTGAAAGTTGATATATAGTGCTAAAATATCACACACATTTTGAATTTAAAATTCAACATATTTTTCCTCCAATTAGTATACACCCATGGTCATTAGGGGCCAGTAAGAACAGACCTACCAAACCAAAAATAATTAACGTGTACTTATTATTTAAACAAATTTTGTTTGTAATTATTATTGTTAACTTGACACTGATTAGCTTTGAAAGTTGAATATTTAACACTCAAATATAAATATTATATCACAATAAAATAACAATCATAGTACTATATAAATATTATTTTTTTAAAAACTATTATATATATACGGTTTCAAATTTAGCTTCTCTATATAACGTATCAGCGCACCATGTTTTATGGGGTCGTTTTAAAATTCTCTACTGACGATGTAACATTGCGACCTCTGACCTTTGACCGCTACCTTTAATAATAATTGCAAAAACCATTTTATTCACCGAAAGCTGAGTTCCTACGCTATCAACCAATTAACAGTTAAACAACGACTCTTGATTAAATAGTACTTTGTATAATTATCGATTGAATAAAAAATTATATATATAATAGTAGAAAAGGATATGCATTAATAGAAATATGTAACTAACTATTATTATAATCGTCAACGGTAATCGTCCGTTTCGTATTCAATATACATATGTCTTCTACAACGCACATTCGTTTGCGATTGACAAGCTGTGACCTACTTTTGAAGTTGTGACTTACTCGAAATTCAAAATGAATCAAGTGGATTATTTATTACGAAATCCGTTTCCTTCGTTAAAGATAGAAGAAAAGATTGAAATTAAACGGCTAGGTGCACATCAGCCAAATAGTTTTGTATATGTGCAACAAGATGGCAAGAAAAAGAGAACTTTCAATAATAAGTGGTTTAGTAAAAATCGTGGTTAACTGTCAGTGAAGAAAAGTTATTTTTGTTTTTATTGTTTGCTATTTCATGGTGAAGGACTGTGGTCAACGGTAGGTTGTAGGGATCTCTTTTGTACCTTAGTTATATGGTATATATTTTAGTTGTTGTTGAACCCCAGGAATTATGAGTTTTCACCATTTTGCCTATAGTGCGTGGGGGAGAGTGCCCGGCTTTCTTGCAATGAGAGCTGGCAATTATGGTTGACAATTGATTCAGGAGGAGAGTATACGCTTACACGCGACTCGTACGTTGTTACTTCTTACATTTGCTTTGCATTTATGCAACTTTTTCATTAGACATCGGCAGAAGATGCGTGCATTCACTAGTATTTAGGACCCAAGAGGCGTGTCTGAGGTTTGCTTTATTACCTATACCAGAGTAGCTCTCTCTCGATCCTTACCCACTTAGCCAGACATGATCTTTTGTCTATTTCCAGGGTCACCACGAGGAGGTGGAGTAGGGTCTTGATCAGTGCCAGCTCACTTACCCTGGCGCAACGTTGTCCCGTTTGTTATTTGCGCATGCGGCGCCAAATCATTATAGTAAAGGGGAAATAACTTCGCGGAATAGACAAATAATAGTAAATACTAAAATATAAACCGAGCCTAAAACCAGGATTTTCCGAAATTTTTGTCTGCCCACCATCAAAAATGACCACGAGCCGCCACTGATGGAGACTAAAGATATATTAACTAAACAATGAAATGTATGTCTTTCTTTGTTTTTTCCCCCCAATCCTGTTTTGCATCACAGCGTCAGTATAAGAAGAGATTTATAGAACGGGCTCTTGCGTGCTCTTCATAAATATTGTCTTTCGTTGCCTCTGTTATCTCTGATGTCCATCTTTTGCGTGACCGGCCATTTGATTTGTATCAATTGTATCGGAGAAACATCGCTTTTTGAGGTGCTCTGTATTTTTGTAATCTGCTTATGCGGTTGGACCATTTAATTTTTTTGTTTCTTGATGACGTTCAGTACTGATTCTGTACCCAATTTTTTCCTGATGTCTTCATTTCTCAAACGGTCTCTTCTTGTTACCCCAGCATTCTGCGTAGACACTTCATCTCTGTTGAGACTAGTTTTCTTCTATCATTTGATGTCAGCGTCCAGGTTTGTTTATAGTAGCGTAGTATTATTCCTTCCAATGAGTCACTACCTGTCAGAAAAGTATAAGAAAACTACCTCAATCTATATGTATGACAATGTTGACGACTTACCTGCACAGTTGACGTTTTGCGGTTCTGTTATTGTTTGCTACAGCATACTCCCTCATATTGTCGGAAAGTGGAAAGAAGGCCGTTGAGCAAAAGCCCAAAGAGACTGTCGCCGTATGTTGTTTGAAACAGTTGTTTGCGCATGCGCTAGAAGCAAGAGACCTGATGGCTGAAAATATGTAAATTGTAATACATTTTGTACTAAAGAGTGAAATATAAAAAAACCTAATGTCGTTTAATTTTACATAATATATCTGCAGACTAAATGGACGTTTCGACCAATAACTCTTTGTAAGTGAAAGAAAACAATAAACATAGGCGATCAACCACAAACTGTAACCTACTGTTACTATTGATACAGGTGTAACTAAGCGAGTCAGACAATATGTAAATATAATTGATGACTAACAAAGTAGTAGGTCTCTTTTAGTCCCGACAGACAGATCGATCTGTGTTATTGGATAGGTACCTCACAGTTCAGTTGTTAACTGAGGCGAACGCCAAAGTGTTGTTTTTGTGCGGTGCTAATATTTCGTCTAAGATGGATGGTTAATTTCATATGCAGATAGCTATGCAAAGTGAATAGGAAGTCCATTCACTGAGGATCTTCGCCGGTGCTACGGAGTTTCGTGCATCTGTGCTGAAATTTTCCTCAGTGTGTGTTTTTTGCGTGTGGTGACGGTTTATGATTTGACTAGAATCACAGACTTTTATCCATGCATGTTTTCTCAGTGACTCAATGAGTATGCTCAGGAAGATTGAAACAGGATGGGCTAGGAGACATTGGATAGAATCGCTGGGGAGGTCTAAGCTGACAAAGATCAGTTTTATTGTTGTGCCAGGGCATGCAGGTGTAAGGGGAATGAACGTGCGGATAGGCTTGCAGGTATGGCTGCTGTCCAAAGCGGACGAGCAATGGACCAGGCTGATATTATAAATTCCTTAAGGGAGAGTAGGGCGTGTACATGATTCACGTAATAGCGGTGAATCCACAACACTAACCAGACTGCAAGAACTCAAAGTTAAGTGTGGTGTAGCTCGACAAGAACGCTATGCTGGCAGACAAAGAAGAATTGTAAACCAACAAAGAACCGTTGTCGTTAGTCGCCACACGCTGATGGACATACTGAGGGAGAGATCGAGCACTTATGGACTAATTTGTTCGACGTGCAACCGAACCGAAGGGTTACGATGTCTATGGCAAACAAGCCGAAATGAAAGCTCAAGTGCTTCTGGATAGAAAAAAACAACTTTCTCTTTTGTTCAGATACATATTTTGTTTTTCTTAATTGAATACCAGGAATATTATCATTTATCAAGGACAAGTATTTTCTTGTATTTGGAATGGAGGGGAAAGTAGGTTGGTTGAACACTCTTGTATTATCATTGTATCTTGCAAGGACAATGTTGTTTAGCAATTTTATTTTATGTGTTCTTATTTCAGACATATTTATTCATACATATGATCCTACTAGTCTCTTCAATATTCATTCATACATATGATCCTACTAGTCTCTTCAATATTTATTCATACATATGATCCTACTAGTCTCTTCAATATTCATTCATACATATGATCCTACTAGTCTCTTCAATATTCATTCTTACATATGTAAGATATCGTAAAACACGTAATCACAAAGTACTGTAGTTTTACAAATTACAAAAACAATGACAAAATACAGAAACGTTTCGACCAACAAGGCCTTTTCAAGCAAACGAACAACAGGAGTGACAAATTTAAAAATCAAATGGACGACCAAAAACAAACGTTTATAATGAAAATTGTTCGTTTGCTTGATAAAGGCCTTGGTGGTCGAAACGTAGCTGTATTTTGTCATTGTTTTTGTAATTTGTAAAACTACAGTACTTGTGATTACGTGTTTTGCCAATCAAATAGTTTTACTGCAGTCTCATCTGTTTTGTGAATAAGATATCGTACTAGTCTCTTCAATATCTCAGATTAACTCTGCTCTCTTTCATGTCTGTCAGTTTCTGTAGCGAAGCGATTAAGACGATTGCCTTGCGTTCTGTAAGTTTCTGTAGCGAAGCGATTAAGACGATTGCCTTGCGTTCTGTAAGTTTCTGTAGCGAAGTGATTAAGACGATTGCCTTGCGTTCTGTAAGTTTCTGTAGTGAAGTGATTAAGACGATTGCCTTGCGTTCTGTAAGTTTCTGTAGTGAAGTGATTAAGACGATTGCCTTGCGTTCTGTAAGTTTCTGTAGCGAAGTGATTAAGACGATTGCCTTGCGTTCTGTAAGTTTCTGTAGTGAAGTGATTAAGACGATTGCCTTGCGTTCTGTAAGTTTCTGTAGTGAAGTGATTAAGACGATTGCCTTGCGTTCTGTAAGTTTCTGTAGCGAAGTGATTAAGACGATTGCCTTGCGTTCTGTAAGTTTCTGTAGTGAAGTGATTAAGACGATTGCCTTGCGTTCTGTAAGTTTCTGTAGTGAAGTGATTAAGACGATTGCCTTGCGTTCTGTAAGTTTCTGTAGTGAAGTGATTAAGACGATTGCCTTGCGTTCTGTAAGTTTCTGTAGGGAAGTGATTAAGACGATTGCCTTGCGTTCTGTAAGTTTCTGTAGGGAAGTGATTAAGACGATTGCCTTGCGTTCTGTAAGTTTCTGTAGTGAAGTGATTAAGACGATTGCCTTGCGTTCTGTAAGTTTCTGTAGGGAAGTGATTAAGACGATTGCCTTGCGTTCTGTAAGTTTCTGTAGCGAAGTGATTAAGACGATTGCCTTGCGTTCTGTAAGTTTCTGTAGCGAAGTGATTAAGACGATTGCCTTGCGTTCTGTAAGTTTCTGTAGTGAAGTGATTAAGACGATTGCCTTGCGTTCTGTAAGTTTCTGTAGTGAAGTGATTAAGACGATTGCCTTGCGTTCTGTAAGTTTCTGTAGTGAAGTGATTAAGACGATTGCCTTGCGTTCTGTAAGTTTCTGTAGTGAAGTGATTAAGACGATTGCCTTGCGTTCTGTAAGTTTCTGTAGTGAAGTGATTAAGACGATTGCCTTGCTTTCTGTAAGTTTCTGTAGTGAAGTGATTAAGACGATTGCCTTGCGTTCTGTAAGTTTCTGTAGTGAAGTGATTAAGACGATTGCCTTGCGTTCTGTAAGTTTCTGTAGTGAAGTGATTAAGACGATTGCCTTGCGTTCTGTAAGTTTCTGTAGTGAAGTGATTAAGACGATTACCTTGCGTTCTGTAAGTTTCTGTAGCGAAGTGATTAAGACGATTGCCTTGCGTTCTGTAAGTTTCTGTAGCGAAGTGATTAAGACGATTGCCTTGCGTTCTGTAAGTTTCTGTAGTGAAGTGATTAAGACGATTGCCTTGCGTTCTGTAAGTTTCTGTAGTGAAGTGATTAAGACGATTGCCTTGCGTTCTGTAAGTTTCTGTAGTGAAGTGATTAAGACGATTGCCTTGCGTTCTGTAAGTTTCTGTAGGGAAGTGATTAAGACGATTGCCTTGCGTTCTGTAAGTTTCTGTAGCGAAGTGATTAAGACGATTGCCTTGCGTTCTGTAAGTTTCTGTAGCGAAGTGATTAAGACGATTGCCTTGCGTTCTGTAAGTTTCTGTAGTGAAGTGATTAAGACGATTGCCTTGCGTTCTGTAAGTTTCTGTAGTGAAGTGATTAAGACGATTGCCTTGCGTTCTGTAAGTTTCTGTAGCGAAGTGATTAAGACGATTGCCTTGCGTTCTGTAAGTTTCTGTAGCGAAGTGATTAAGACGATTGCCTTGCGTTCTGTAAGTTTCTGTAGTGAAGTGATTAAGACGATTGCCTTGCGTTCTGTAAGTTTCTGTAGTGAAGTGATTAAGACGATTGCCTTGCGTTCTGTAAGTTTCTATAGTGAAGTGATTAAGACGATTGCCTTGCGTTCTGTAAGTTTCTGTAGTGAAGTGTTTAAGACGATTGCCTTGCGTTCTGTAAGTTTCTGTAGTGAAGTGATTAAGACGATTGCCTTGCGTTCTGTAAGTTTCTATAGTGAAGTGATTAAGACGATTGCCTTGCGTTCTGTAAGTTTCTGTAGCGAAATGATTAAGACGATTGCCTTGCGTTCTGTAAGTTTCTGTAGTGAAGTGATTAAGACGATTGCCTTGCGTTCTGTAAGTTTCTGTAGTGAAGTGATTAAGACGATTGCCTTGCGTTCTGTAAGTTTCTGTAGCGAAGTGATTAAGACGATTGCCTTGCGTTCTGTAAGTTTCTGTAGTGAAGTGATTAAGACGATTGCCTTGCGTTCTGTAAGTTTCTGTAGTGAAGTGATTAAGACGATTGTCTTGCGTTCTGTAAGTTTCTGTAGTGAAGTGATTAAGACGATTGCCTTGCGTTCTGTAAGTTTCTGTAGTGAAGTGATTAAGACGATTGCCTTGCGTTCTGATGGTTGTTGGCTTGAATCCAGATTGCGTCGTTCAGTTCCCATATCCACCCACCCTCCCCAAATTTATTGTATTGTTACTGTGACTGCGGAGTTTATGCTTTGTGCAACACTCTCAACAAGGGGCGTGACATTTCTGCCAAGAGGGACGAGCAATTTGAAGGAACACGTTGCAATGAAGTCAATTCTTCGCCATTGGGCCTTTTTTGTGTCTCTCTATTTTTGATCGAACAATCTGCTGTCAAAAATACACATAAAATGATGATGTATGCACTAAGAGAAGGATAAATGATCTTGCACGGACGGGTCAGCACATCAGTTTGTGAAGCAAAGTGTACACAGTTTTGGTTTCAAACTTAAAATTATTGATATTTACCGATTATAGTATCTACAGCAGACGAGTAAAAGTACGAGATACAGAAGAAAGTTGATTGCAACTAATAAATAACTAAAAATGTGGAAACTGATCTGTTTAATCCTGATTTCTAGTTTCGGTTTGTCTGGTAAGTACAGTTCTGATGACTATAGGTACTGTTTAGTTTATGTGCATGTGTTATATGTTAATACTAGTATTTAAATATCATTATTGGACACTGGACACATATTTCTAAGACATCAATAAGATTTGAAAGATTTGGAATCTATAGATAATACTTCTTCTTCTTCTTCTTATTGAGCACTTGTCAAACCGCTTTTTGTGATTTATATGTAATCTGAGCCTGCCGACAGGCACGGAACTGAGTAATATGGGTACATCCGGTGCAACTGAAGTCAATACTTCGCCATTAGACAGTTTTTTTTCGCAATTCCAGTTGTCAATGAACACATAAGTGAGGGCAAGTCTAGCTTTCTTGTTTCATCTTCTCTCTCCTTTATGTTTTCTTCTGCATGTATATTTCTTTGATCTAACTGTTGACAGTCTAGACTCTAGACGGACTCCTTAGCACCGACTGTTGCACACTAAAAAGAAATGAATACAAAATATATTGGTATGCAAAAAAACAGTCAACATTATTCTCAATCAAAAACTATATCTTACAGAATGTAATATGACGTTATGAAATGATGGTAAGCATTTAGAAGGAGTGGGTATAATGATGACACCTAGAGTAGCAAAGAGTATGTTAGAATGGGAACCCATCTCGAGTCGGATAATCAAAGCCCGCTTCAGTACCAGGCATGTCAATATGACAATACTGCAGTGTTATGCACCAACAAACGAGGCCGACGGTGATAAGAAAGATACATTTTATGAGCAAATTTAAGATCAAATTAACAAGACCCAAAAACATGACCTGTTAGTAGTAATGGTGGACTTTAATTCCAAGGTTGGAAGTGATAATGTAGGGTAGAGAGAGCTATAGGAAAACAAGGAATAAACACAATGAATGAGAATGGAGAAAGACTGGCGGAGTTATGTATGCTGTCAAACTTAGTAATTGGAGGTACCATCTTTGCACATAAGGAAATTCATAGACTTACTTGGCACTCACCAGAGGGAGTGACCAGGAATCAGATTGACCATATGTGCATAAATCACAATTTAGAGCATCATTGCTGGATGTCCGTGCATACAGAGGGCAGATGTAGGAAGTGATCATAATTTATGCATAGGTAAATTAAAACTGAAATTGAAAATTCACCATACTAAAAAAGATCAACTGTGAATAGACAGTCAAAAACTACAAAATAAAGAAGTAAAAGAGGAAAATCAGCTCGAACTTAAGAATAGGTTCGAGTTACTCAATGGTGAAAATGAACAGAACATTGAAGACAAATGGACTAAGATAAAGGACACACTATTGGGGCAGCAAATAGTAACACAGGATTAAAGACGAAAGACAGAAAACCCTGGATAATCGATGACACCTGGAAATGTATTCAAGAAAGAAGAAAGATGAAACTAGCGATATTTAATACTAAGGATGCAACAGATGAAATCCAAGCTAAAGAGGAAAATAGACTAAGAGACAAGAGGGTGAAAAAGGCGACTAGAAGAGACAAAAAAGCATATGTCAATCGACAGGCTGAAGAAGGGAAAAGGCAACTAAGACTGGAAAAAGTAAATTGCTATACAATACTCTAAAATAACTTACTGGAACTTTTGTTTCAAAGGGTGACCCAATCAAGATTAAAGATGGTAAAGTTCTAACATCAGATACCGAGCAGAAAAAAAGATGGGCAGAACATTTTTAAGAAATATTAAATAGACCTGATCCACCAGTACTACTCAAGTTTGACGAAGACGCAAGAAACAACTCTCTACCAATTAATGAAGAAATGATAAGTGTAGTTGAGGTCAAGGAGACAGCTGTTCCTTGATAAACAATAAGGCAGCGGGTCACGACAACACCACTGCAGAAATGCTCAAAGCGGCTGATGATACAACTATTAGCCAGGTGCAAGAACTATTTAATAAAGTATGGGAAGAAGAAACTGTCCCATATCAATGGAAGAAGGGAATAATTGTTAAGATCCCCAAAAAGGTGATCTCAAAGATTGCAACAACTGGAGAGGGATCACCCTATTATCAGTAATGACCAAGACTTTCTACAAAATCATTCTTAATAGAATTAAAGGAGCAGTGGACACAACCCTGAGAGAAGAACAAGCCGGTTTTATACCTGGGAGAAGTTATTTAGATCAAATTATTTACCCTACGACAAATTTTGGAGGAACAAATTGAAAAGCAACACCACTTATACTAAATTTCAAAGAATTTAAAAAGCCTTTCATAGTCTACACAGAATCTCCCTGTGGAATATTTTGAGATGCTATGGAATACCAGACAAAACAATAAACATTATTAAGAGTCTCTATGATGGTTCACAGTGTGCAGTTTGCACTGATGGTGGACACAGCAACTGGTTTATGCTTGAAACCGGAGTAAAGCAAGGCTGTATTCTATCTCCGCTATTGTTTGGTGTGGCCATTGACTGGGTGATGTGAAAATGTTGCAGGATCGAAACTGGCATTGATTGGGTTGAAAATTGTCAACTAGAAGATTTGGATTTTGCAGACGATTTTGCCTTGTTAAGTAAAAACAAGATATGCAAAGAAAAACAGACAACTTGTCATCTACAGCATCAAAAGTTGGACTGCAGATAAGCTATGAAAAAACAAATATAATGAAGACACCTATGGCAGATAATGCAGATATCACTCTGGAATCTAAAATGATAAAAATAACAAAGCAGTTCACCTATTTAGATAGCAATTTTGATTGCACAGGAAATGTTAAAAATAAATTATGATACGAATTGGCAAAGCAACATCAGCTTTTAAAAGTCTAAATAAAATATGGAACTGCAAGTTATATAGTATTAAAACTAAATTACGAATTTTCAATTCAAATGTTGTATCAATCCTAACATATGCCAGCGAGAGTTGGAAAAGGACTAAAGATATAGAAAGCAAGTTGAATGCATTTGAAAATAGATGTCTGCGAAAAATAATGAATATAAAATGGAACGAATTCAGAAGAAGTGATGAAATCAGAGAAATGTCTGGTCAACCACTAGGAACAACTGTTATAAGAAAGAGAAGATGGAGATATGTTGGAAACACCTTGAAGAGAAATGATCAACGAATATCAAAGCAGGCATTGAAGTGGGATGCAAAGGGTTCAAGAAGAGAGGACGACCTAAGGAGACCCAGAAACAAACTTTGCTGAGAAAGGTAAGAAATATCGGTATCAGTTCCATGGATGAGATTGAGCGAGTTGTCCATGATAGAGCGGTGTGGAGAAATTACTTGTTGCAGGCCCTATGTAACGTATAACGGTACGAGAGAAATTATTATTATTACTATAAAAGGACGTTAAATATTCAAAACAACTTATTCCAAATGAAATGTGTGAAATAAAAATGTAGACGCTGTGCTGCTAAGAATTGCTGAAGATAATAGCAACTGACATACTCTACATATATATGACATCCACTGATGAAGATAATAGCAACTGACATGCTCTACATATATATGACATCCACTGATGAAGATAATAGCAACTGACATGCTCTACATATATATGACATCTCCAGGATGTAACCCTCTCCTGGATCAACTTATTGGTTATTGGTTATTGGTTACTAAACTGACGTCATTGCACTCCGGGCAAACCCATAGGTGCTCAGTCTCCCCAACAGATATCGAAGAGTATGCATACTGATGGTTCCTGTGGCTCGCTGATTAAACACACCTCTCACTCTGCCTCTCAGGCATCCAGTTCGACTTGAACAAAGGGTAATTCCAAACTGCTTAAATCGCTTGATCGATTCAACATCGATTTTAGTGTCCTCATCCAACAGAGAGTCTCGAAGAGACCGAAGAATATCCCCTTATCCATCTTCAACTCCCCAACAATCGATGCTGTTGATGCAAGCCTGTCCGCTCTCTCATTACCGTAAACACCCGCATGCCCAGGACAGTATATCCACGTAAGCCGCTGGAGGTTAGAAACTTCTATAGACGACATCCACTCATACCGAAACCTGCCCTTCTGGATCTTGTGAAGCATCGACTGAGAGTCAGATACAACAACTGCCCCAGTAAATGAAGTCCCAGAAATCCAATGGAGGGCAGCAGTAACGGCCTCAACCTCCATCCTCATACTAGAAGTAGTTGTCCTGTATGCCCCACTTCGCTCTGCAACAACCCTACCATGCGCATTAGCCAAGAAACCCCAGCCGGATTTCTCACCACGTTGAACCGACCCATCGGTATATACAACAACATCATCATCCCTTGCATTATCTTCTATCAGCTGCTTAACTGCGAGATCAGCCTTCATGTTGCCCCAATCTCTACATTCTCTTCCAAGAGTAATGATAACGTTGAGATAGTTCATCATGCTTCCATCTGTTGGGATCCATTCTTCCCCTTTTGGTAGAGTCGCAACCGTAGTCACCTGGCCAATCGTTCTCTCAGCCTGGGCCATCCACGACATGCCACGCTTGATTCTCGTGCCCTTAACATCATTAGTGTTCCTGTGAAGTGGATGTCTCTTATCCGAAGTAACCCGCATATATGCCTTGGTTTGGGCGATTGCATGACGGGAGCGTAGTGACAGAAGGCCAAGCATATATCTCATCTTCACAATGGGGTATCTCTAGTGCAGCCCAGAACTATACGCATACCTTCATTCTGAACCCGTTCAAGTCGTTCACATTGTGATCTTGATATCGTAAGAATTCCGAGTCCGTAATCTACCACTGACATTACCAGTCGATCGAACAAAAGGGCAAGTAGTCTCTGCTCAAGGTGTGCGGCCACCATAACTTTGAGAGCCGCAAGACCACGCTTGCACCGTTGTATCGTCTGTTCAATATGGTGTTTGAAAGATAGACTACGATCAAAGGTTATTCCAAGATAGCGAAGCCTGTCTCTGCGCTCGATGGTATGTTCATCAAAGATTACACAGGGTAGGTCAGCCTTGACGATGTGATTATTCAACGAGCACCACAACATACACGCTTTTTCAGGATTGACCTGAGAGCGAGACTCTCTACACCAACCCGAGATGGTATGCAATGTTTTCTGAATGTCGTCAACCATCTCTCGTCTATCTGACCCAGTCCTATATATTAAGATATCATCTGCAAATGTCAATGTCCGACCCAATCCGGTTGGCTGAATTTTAGCTACATTTGCTGTGTAAATATTAACTCTTAGTGGACCAAGCGCCACGCTAAGTGTCGTTTGAAGTGGACGCGTTTTTACATTCCGCCACGCTAAGTGGCGTTTGGTTATCAAAACGTGAAAGTGCTTGTAAAAACGTGACTTTTGCCCTGGTCCACTAAGAGTTAAACAACACGGGTGATAGAGGAGAACCCTGGGGTAATCCCGGGCATATACGAGCAGGATCCGATGTCCATGTTCCTAAACGGAGTGCAACGGTTCTCTCCATTAAAGAAGCAGCTATCCAGTTTACCAGCCAAGGATTAACTTTACATTTAATCAAAGAGCGCACCATTATTGAATAATTCACCTTGTTATAAGCATCCTCCAAGTCGATGGCCACAGCAACAGTCGATGGCCACAGCAGCAGGATCAACTAATATTATGTAACCCAATATTTGCGGTGTGCTATGCAGCTATGCTTACTGCAGTACCTGAGTCAATATTGGTAGAGTTTCATTTACTCAATCAATCAACATACGATCGATATTGTCAGTAAGTATCTTGTTGTGTTGCAGTTATGTCAACATTTCTAAGAGTAAATATGTTGTGTTGCTATTGTTACCAACGCGATGCCACTTTGTGTGTGTATCACATGACTATTGTTACCAGCGTGATGTTACGGTGTGTGTCACGGGATTATTGTTACCAGCGTGATGTTATTGTGTGTCTCACGTGACTATTGTTAAGAGCGTGATGTTATTGTGTGTGTCAGGTGGCTATTGTTACCAAAGTTATGTTACTGTGTGTGTGTGTGTGTGTGTGACGTAATTATTGTTACCAACGTGATGTTACTGTGTGTGTGAAAGTAATGCGGCTATTGTTTCTAATGTATTGTTATTGTGTGGTGTGTCATGTGACTATTGTTACTGTGCGTGTGGGAGTCATGCGATTATTTTTACTGTATGTGTGTGATAGTCATCTGACTATTGTTACTGTGTATGTGGGAGTCATATTCATATTGTTACTGTGTATGTGGGTGTCATGTGACTATTGGTACCAACGGGTTGTTACTGGGTGTGTGAGAATATGTCATTATCGGAACCAACGTACAATAAATGTGTGTATTGTACTGTACAACATGTCTGCTAAAGATCTCACCCCTATTCTGGTCAAGAACTATCCTTAACCAAAAATTGTTTACAATAGAATATGAACACCAACAAAGTGGTCACAGGCGCATCCGCAGGGATAATGTCGCGTCAAGGTCAGTAAGCTGGCACTGATAAAGACCCTACCCCACCTCCACGTAGTGACCCTGAAAACAAACAACGGCTGTTGTCTGGCTAAGTGGGTAGGGATTGAGGGAGAATTACTCCAGTTTAAGTAGTGGTGCAAGAGCAGTTACGCTATACGAGATCTACTCGCAACACAGACGAGCAGATTCCCATATAAATGCATCTGCACGTCTCTCCCGTCTGCTGCACGTCTCTCCCGGATGCTGCACGTCTCTCCCGGTTGATGGGAAAAGCTGCATAAACGCCAACAAACCACAAGAAATTAACAACGTACGACGCGTCTGTAGGCATATATTAATGTCCACCCGAATCAAAGGCCACACCATATTTTCCAGATCTATTCAAGAATCGTCGGAAACGATGCAACGTGTCGTGTCGACACAAGAAACGATTGCAGTAAACGCTGTACCAGAGACCAAACGCAGATACATCTATTAAGTAAGGTTGACTGAGCGCAAATCCTGAAGTTGTGTTCTTCTGCTTAACGAAATTGTTCTCACTGGAACAACCGAGCACCGTACTGTTGTACTAACAATTAACATCCCCGGTAAAAGCTTGGGTGGGTGATGTGAGTAAATGTAAAATTTAGGTTGCGTTGTTAGCTATGAATCGACCCTATGGATTATTTATGCGCTGCCCCAGTACATTGTTTCCCGGGGCCAGGGGAAATACAGAGTAGAAACTGAAAATTTCAAGTGCCGTCACGACTCTTGAAACGGCGGAGAATGCTCCTTTCAGAATAAACTCACCGTGGTTAGAAAAGTAAGGCCGATAATGTAAAAGTTTGACTGGTACAAACCCAAACATTGGCGAAGGGTGATAACTTTCCTCTCTGATCCTGGTCCTCTCCACCATGGAATATGCAATGACCACCCTCACTGTCAACAAAACGCAAATCGAAAGACTGGAGAGAATACAGAACGAAGCTATGCGTATCATCCTCGGTTGCACAAGGGATACACACTGTGTGGCGATGAGGTTTCTCCTGGGTTTTCCGACCATGGAGTATAGACTCAAGATAGCTAGAGCACGTGCCTATCTCAAAATAAGTGCCAAAAAGGATCACCCATTGCATGAACAGCTCAGCACCAGTGGTGGAAATCGGCTAAAGCGGGGCAAGTCATGGGTTGGCCGTGCCGCAGATACTGTTCAGCTGGTATGCGGGCTCAATAATATTGACCATGGGGAAGAATGGATACCGATGCCTCCAATATACTGGAACACCTTTTCAACCATCATTAAATTTGACAAAGGTTGCAGAGAAGGAAATCCCGTGGCGTTGAATGCAGACGTCAAAGCCATTATCGATGAAAACTGCAATGCAGACGACGTCGTGATTTACACGGATGGATCTGTAGTTCGTCACGAAAAGTCTGCATGGGCCTTCTCTGCAAGCTCATGTGGCAGAATGGTCAAGGAAGCCAGTGGTGCATTTAGTATGACAACAAGCAGCATGACAATGGAGGTACTGGCGGTGACCAATGCACTACTCTGGCTAGAGTCACAAAACTACACTCATGCATGCATTCTGAGTGACTCATTGAGTATGATCCGAAAGGTGGAGGCCGGTTCGGTGCGCAGGCAATGGACTGAATCACTGCAGGCGTCAACAATTTGTAGAATTACACTTGTCTTTGTTCCGGGACACATGGGTGTCGTTGGCAATGAGAGAGCAGAGAGACTGGCTGGCTCTGCCGCTATATCAGAGGGCCAGCCCATGGACAGAGCTGACATCGTGAACGCCCTCATAGAGCGTGGCCGCAGAGAAGATCTTTATCTCAACCAATCCACGTCAACTACTAGATTGCGAGAACTAGGTTTGAAGATTGGTGTGGCAAGAAAAGAACGGTACAACAGGTATACGAGTCGGCTCATCAATCAGGATAGAACTGATACGGTCAGTCGCTGGACGCTGTTGTAGATATTGCGAAGGAGATCGGAGCACCTATGGACATGTCCGGAGTGCAATGAAAATATTCCAAACTGAAACTGAAACTGAAACTGATAACTTTCGGACGCCGATCATCCTACTCGAGAAAGATGACGTCCAAACTCCATGACTCAGATCAATAAAGGCCAATTAAACAGACGAAAAATGATCGTTTGTGTGACAAGCCCATGTGTCCTAATGACTGAGAATGTTCCTAATTGGTAACAACTTCATATAGGCAGAAAGAGCGCATACTGTAGACATACTCTTAGGCGCAGATTATAAAGTTAAAATAAACGGCGAAAAATGATTGTTAAAGTGCAATGAACACAAGAAGAAGCCGAGAAGTGAACAATCGATGACTAGCACTAGAAGGGTTGAGAATGCTCATAAACCAGATCGACCTCATCCAATCGGAAAGATTGCAAAGTAGTAAATGCTCTTTGACGTAGATCGATGCTAAAAATACGGCATTAAAAATATCATTAAAGTGTGCTTATTATACCATGCATACGGAACGACCTCACCATAGGCAGATAAAGCAAGAAATTCGATAGAGAAACCTCACTTCACTAATTAACACTGGCCGCTAAAGTACCGAGGGTACGAGGACTGGGAGCAGGTGAACCGAACCATAGGTTTCCTGTAACAATCACACATGAAGGATCTAATCTCTGAATTCGACAAAGGCTCGTCTGCATGGCGAAGGACATCAGTCAAATGGTAAGCAGGCCTCACTCAAAACTCAATCAGAAGCGCAATACCAGGTGTCATGACAACCGCCTGAATTGACAACGGCGATCGCAAAAGAAGCACCAACAACCAATAAAAACACGAACTACTCTGGAATGGAGTTAACATGTGTTAGCATGGAGACTAACTCTGTCACGAAACGATGAATGCTGGAATGAGACAACCAGAAACTGGATAATGGATTGAACATGTGTTAGCATGGAGACTAACTCTGTCACGAAAACTGGAATGAGATGGATTGAGAAATATGTGTTAGGCATGGGAGACTAACTCTGTCACGAAAACTGGAATGAGATGGATTGAACATGTGTTAGCATGGAGACTAACTCTGTCACGAAAACTGGAATGAGATGGATTAAACATGTGTTAGCATGGAGACTAACTCTGTCACGAAAACTGGAATGAGATGGATTAAACATGTGTTAGCATGAGACTAACTCGTCAGAAAACTGAATGAGATGGATTAACTGTGTTAGCATGGAGACTAACCTTCAGAAAACTGGAATGAGATGGATTGAACATGGGTTAGCATGGAGACTAACTCTGTCACGAAAACTGGAATGAGATGGATTGAACATGTGTTAGAATGGAGACTAACTCTGTCACGAAAACTGGAATGAGATGGATTGAGCATGTGTTAGCATGGAGACTAACTCTTTCACGAAAACTGGAATGAGATGGATTGAACATGTGTTAGCATGGAGACTAACTCTGTCACGAAAACTGGAATGAGATGGATTAAACATGTGTTAGCATGGAGACTAACTCTGTCACGAAAACTGGAATGAGATGGATTAAACATGTGTTAGCATGGAGACTAACTCTGTCACGAAAACTGGAATGAGATGGATTAAACATGTGTTAGCATGGAGACTAACTCTGTCACGAAAAATGGAATGAGATGGATTGAACATGTGTTAGCATGGAGACTAACTCTGTCACGAAAACTGGAATGGGATGGATTGAACATGGGTTAGTATGGAGACTAACTCTGTCACGAAAACTGGAATGAGATGGATTGAACATGTACTAGCATGGAGACTAACTCTGTCACGAAAACTGGAATGAGATTGATTAAACATATGTTAGCATGGAGACTAACTCTTTCACGAAAACTGGAATGAGATGGATTGAACATGTGTTAGCATGGAGACTAACTCTGTCACGAAAACTGGAATGAGATGGATTGAACATGTGTTAGCATAGAGACTAACTCTGTCACGAAAACTGGAATGAGATGGGTTGAACATGTGTTAGCATGGAGACTAACTCTGTCACGAAAACTGGAATGAGATGGACATCAGACAGTAAACGAAAACGGGGAAGAATCAAAGCACCTGGAGAAGAACAGTAGAACAAGAATTCAATGAAATGAATCACAGTTAGAACACAATACAGTGGACGGCCATGAACAGGGAAGAATGTGTGGATAAGATTGATGCTCAATTAAGTGTCAGTTGAGTCACAACAAAGTGGGAGAGAGAGAGGGAAAGAGAGAAAGAGATAGTTGTTTGATTATTGTTACCCATCTGAGTGGCTACCGGGCCCCAAATTTGGAGTGTATAGAATAGAACCACAGTTACCCGCCACACATGTCGTAAGAAGCGGCTAAGGAGGTTTGACTGAAATCGAATGCACGTGTCCTAAACGTATAGAAGTCTATACGTTTAGGGCCTACCAAACCAATGTGCAACGTATACACGTTCTTGGCGAAGATCAAATATATCTCAAATAGTGATTAAAAAATTAGTCGTAAAGAACGAACGCAAAGAAGAAGAAGAATTAATGTTACCAACGTCATTTTACTGAATGTATTGTATATAAACTGTATCCGTGGTCCATGCGATAACGTCTATATTACAGAATATTTGCAACAGCAAAACAGTGCATCAACAACAGAAATTCGAACTGCACTATTTTAAGACGACAATCGGATATAATTCTGTCTTACACTGATCCTACATACACATGCTCACGGGCGGGACAAACAGGTAAACCTCAGATCATCTTCTATTGTCTTATACACTCGAATGTTTTCCATTTGGGCTTGTGTCTTAATAGTTTGTTTGCTCGAGGAACGGCTCTTTTCAACTAATGTGGGTATCTTTACTCTTTATATCCGGTCTGGTTTTCCTTCTTCTTTTGGTTTTTTGACCTGAGACTGTTCATGAGAAGGACTGTTATGAAAATGGCTTTGTATTTGTCTGGATGTAGTCTTAAGAAGAACTTTGCACAGTGTGCATGCCAGACAGCTCCACAGACTCCACAGCATATCCTGCAGTGATGTCCATCATACACACACCAACGTAACGAAACATGGCCTCTTGAAAGAAGCTTACAGAGCAAGCTATGGGGAACTCTTGAGGAACTCAAAATGACATGCAGCTTCATAGAGGTAACCCATTTCATGGTTTAGACTAGCATACAAAACCTAACACAAAGAAGAAGAAGAAGGATAGGATGTATTCCCAGAGATGATCTTTCTGCTGATGTGAGTGTCGTTTTTAGGACTTTGTGTCTGAGTGTAGTCCTGAGAAGGACTTTATGTTGTTCTGTGTACAGTTCTTAAAGGGTCTTTGTGTTGACCTGGGTGTTGTCATGTGAAGAATTGTGTGTTGATCTGGGTGCAGTAGTGAACAGAACTTTGTGATGATGTGCCCTGTTCTATGATATAACTAGCTAATTAACCCGGCTCCGCACGGGTGAAAGTTGTTATTAATCCTTGATGAGGAATTGGGTAAACCTTTCCAAAAGATATCTTCTAATAGCATGAATTGTATTTTCTGATATTTTTTAAGAAGTGTTTTGAATCGGGTATGTCGTCGTTAAAAGATTTTAACGGTTCGAGTGGTTCTTGTAATGCTTCACGTCTAATCAAAGTAGCGTCTTCGCATTCTTCCTAATTATTTTAAAATTTCTATAGTGTAATTCGAAACAGAAAAGTGAAGCTGTAATGATATGAAAATTATACATTCTGCGCAAATCAACGCAAACGGAAAAACACAACTAATGGTGTAATTTTTATAAATAAGATCGGCATTAGAAAGATCAAAAAAGATCGCGTATTTATTATACGATGCAAAGGAACGACTTCGCCACAGGTACAAAACGGCGGAAAATTCGTTAGAGAAGTAGAACTTCACTAAATGTCACTGGCTTCACGGCAAGTCGTTTGGACTACAGGTCTCCTGAAAAGATCTCACTTGAATAAGCTAACCGATAAGGTCTCCAATGATTGAAAATATCGTTAGATTTAAATGCCAGTGGTAACGTGGTTGCACGTTAAGGGACGAAATCCATGCCTATGTTGTAGAGGCCATCTGGCAATTTTTGGATTATAACCCTTCGAATGTTAAGCTTTCTTAACCGCGTGTCTGGGTGTAACAAAGATGGCGGATTTAAATGTCGGATCGGACATCAAGAATTCGATTTTATTTAATTGTAAAGTTAATATTGATCCGATTTCGAAACTGTTTCTTTAGCTGACCTCAATTTAGCCAGAAAAATATTTGTACGAAATATGGTGAATATTGGATGTAAACTGAGGTCGTGTATACCCGGAAACACATTAGATTTTCAACTTCATATATATAGATTTATAGTTGATAGTGGTAATTCTGGCGTAATGGTGGACAGTATATTGCATGGTTGTAGTTTTGAGGGATGTGTGCTGTTCAAGCGTGTGTGGTTCTATAGTGTTAGTTGTTGCCGATGACAATCCTAGATGTTTGTATTTAGTCTATTTTGTAAATCTAATAGTGAATAAAGTATATAAATATTGCTTTGCAGCTCTTAAGCATATGGTGAACTCACCACTAGAGCAACTGCTACTTGTTCTTCTGTTCCACTAACTATTTATGCCACAGGTAGAGTATGGACTTGACATTTCCATAATACCACCTTCCTAATTTGCGGCAGAAGCTATTCAGAATGGAGGCATGTGTTCAGTCTTCGGCTGCACTAGAGACATATGTGCACTAGAGACATATGTACATATGAGATACATACTTGACATTATGTCATTACGTGGGTTACTGTGGATGACAGACACCCACAGCTCAAGAGTACTAATGGTGGTATAGGCACGAGAGTCATCGTATCATATTGTGGATAGTTGAAGCTGGAAGAACAACTGGTCAGATGAGCATATTACCGATCCTATACATTGTTAGATTTTCATAGAAAGGGGGGATTTTCCAGGTATCTTGACCTAACTAATTTGGAAACTTTGATGTTGGAACAATAAATTTGCAATGGACAGGGTCTTTTCAGAATGATGATGTCGTCACTGCCCATGAGTCACAAATAATTTCTTTAACACAAAACCGCAACACATTGTGTTGATGCCTTTAAATGCAAATGCTACAGTAGAGTACTTAGAATATCATGGACCGAGAAAATAACAACTGCTTCTGCTCTGCAACAGCTTGATATTAAAGAGAGTTGGCTATTAACTCTTAGTGCACTGGGAAAAAGCCATGTTTTTACAAGCCATTTGTTTTAGAATAAAAAACACCCTTCAGTGTGGCTCCTGGTAAAAAATGTCCACCCCAAAGGCACGTAGTGTCATATTTGGCCCACAAGACGTTCAAGAGAATAATATCAAGAAACATTAAACATTTCGGAGACATCAAACGACATGAGTGACTAGTGAAGATAATTGTGCAGGGAATAGTGCATGGAAGAAGAATGAGAGGAAGACCTAGAATACGATGGGTGCAAGATGTTATTGACGATCTGAGAATGACGCTGCTGACACCGGTCAACTTACACATAACATAGCGTTTTTCAGGACTGTTGTCATGGGAACCAAGTTCCGGAAGGTACAAGCTAATTGATAATTGTAACATTTTCATTCTTAGTACCACAAGAAAGATTTTTACAAGAGTCGTGATAGAGAGACTTCAGGGCCTTGTTGAATAAAGTTACCAGAGTCGCAATGCGGATTCATAACCAACATATTTATGATGGCATTGTTTTCTCATTTCGGCAGTTCTAGCAACATTTTAGGGAACAGATTAAACCACTCTAAATTACTTCATTTATTACATAACGACATTGGATATAATGACCAGATATGTTCTTTTTAAGACCCTAGTGAAGACAGGGTGATCACCTACTTTCAGCAGCATCAGGAAATCTTTTCACGATAACAAGCAAGAAACCGTCTTGTTTGACGTCTTTACATATCAACCCTTCAACTTACACAGTAGAGTGAATCAAGAAAGCGTCCTTGCTTCAACACTGCCCGGCATCTTCTTTACTGCTATTGCCTGGCAGGATGTTAGAACTACTATGTAGGATATTTACTTCGTGACAAGATCAGATGGTAACCGTTTCACCGTATATAGTCTTAGGACATGGATCAAAGCTAAAGAAAAATGGGTAAGAGAGCTTCTACTTGCGGACAATGCTGCAATAACTGATCATGCAAATAAATACCTGCACCGTCCCATAGATTACGATGTGGCTGCATGCATATACTTTTTTCTTACCATTAACCTGAATAAAACGCAGGAGATGGCACTTTCTCTCATCTGCAGGTGAACCTGTGGCTTTTCTACCATTTCGTGGAATTGAACACTCACTCACAGAGAGCTAGTCACCCGTAGTCCAACACGCTACGAACACGCTGGGCAAGCGGTAGTCACCCGTAGTCCAACACGCTACGAACACGCTGGGCAAGCGGTAGTCACCCGTAGTCCAACACGCTACGAACACGCTGGGCAAGCGGTAGTCACCCGTAGTCCAACACGCTACGAACACGCTGGGCAAGCGGGCAAAGGGAAAGATTAAAATTACTTCTTCTTCGACCGCTTCATGTTGACCATTTGTTAAAGTACTCTTTGTATGTGATCTCAGCCTAAAAGCGATTGTAAGAATGTGTCTCACTGTATTGTGAAAGCATTTTTAGGTCTATAAAAGATATTCCTGGAATAGCTGTGGGAGGACATATCATAAATAACCTGAGATACGCTGATGATACTGTCTTAATAGTAAGAAATGAAATGGAGCTACATAAATTAGTTGATAATGTTGTGACAGAAAGTAACAACAAAGGACTCGGTTTGAATTTTAAGAAGACAGAAGTTATGATCATATCAAAAAAGCAGAATTTGCAAAAATGCACCATCACAGTAAATGGGACTGATCTAAGACAAGTGCAGCAATTTAAATACCTCGAGTCCTGGTAACATCAGATGGCAGATGCCGATCAGAAATAAAGAGCAGAATAGGACAAGCGAAAACATCATTACTGAAGATGAGAAGCATTATCTGCAACAAGTCCTTGTCAATCCCGATCAGAATGCAAGTTATTCAGTGCTACATAGAACCAATACTGACATACGGATGCGAGTCATGGACAATGAACACACAGACCGAAAAATCTCTGAGGGCCACAGAAATGTGGTTTATAGAAGAATAATGAGAATCCCATGGACTGCTAAAATGACTAATGTTGAGATGCTGAATGAGATCAAGACACAGAGAAAGTTTATCATCAATATAAGAAAGTGACCGTCATCATTTTTCGGGCATGTGATGAGGAGGAGGTTTAGAACACATTGTGACAACCGGTAAAATCGAGGGTAGACGAGACGGAGGCCTTCATGTTCAAACCATCAGTTACATCCCGAATCGATCTTCTCCGTTGTCCTCCTTCTCTCCTGCCGGAATGCCTCCCTCCGCAACGGTCCTCTCAGCCCCCACACATTGCTCTCCAAATGTCCAAAATATCTCTCTCTCCGATCACCGCTTAGACTGATGTACCAGATTTTCCCATAAATTCTGTGAAATTCAAATTTGTTGTCTTATTTATGTAGAAATCTGATTCATGCAGCCTTAGCATGAGTGTGCTTCGTCACATCTATAGCGCCATTTGGAGCTCTTGTGCTTATCCTTCTGCGATGTGTCCGATTTTAGCCAGTGTCTACTGGGTTCGCTTTCCGTCAGCCTTGGGCTGTCCCAACCGACCTGCAAGGCAGCAGGTTGTCCAAAACATCTTCTCTCTTTCCCATCTGTAGCATCAGCCAGCTTCCTCTGACTCTGAGTTCCTTCTGCATAGATTCACTTGCTCTTCTCTTTGCCAATGACACAAGAGGAATCTTCTGCAACACCCATATGCTTTGTTCTGCCTTATCAAATGTCCATGCACCACACCCACACGTTGACACCCACACGTTGACACCCACACGTTGACACCACACATTAGGCTAACAGAAAATCAAAGACAATTAAATATTTCGGCCACATCAAATGACATGAGTGCTTAGAGAAGATTAACAATAATAATAATTGGTTTTTTTTTAAATCTACGTGAATTGTACGCAATTCACCCGCATTACATTCTAGGCGCGCGTATCTATTCCGTCAGCGAGACCTTATATGTGTTGGGTGATTTTGTCATATATAATCTCTCTTCCTAAACTTGTCAGTTGTGTAAACAAAAGTGAAAGTTCAAGTACGTTGTCGTAGACAAATGTATATTAATGTAATGGGCGTTTACCGTAAACTATTCTATGATTAGTAATTTAATATGAAAATCAACAAACAAAAGACCGAGACCATGAAAATCAGCAGAACACCAAGCCAAGCAAATATACAAATAGATAACACCAGAGTAAAGCAAGTTTCTGAATTCAAATATTTAGGCAGCATTTTCACAGAGGACGGAAAACTCGATAGAGAATAGAGACAAGATGTCAAAAGCAAATACAGTGACCCACCAGCTGGCACCATTACTACAACACCAAAGATCAAGATGGAAGTGAAAAGACAGATGATAAAAAGTGTTTTCCTACCAACACGTTGTTACCAGTGCCAAACATGGTCTCTTACAGCAACACATCACAGAAAGCTCACCACGTGTGAATGAAATGTTTAAGGAAGGCAGTGGGAGTCACCAGGAAAGACACTACGAAATGAGGACATCAGAAGCAGAGTGGGCATAACTTCATGCATCGAATACATCGAAAAACAACAAATGCAGTGGATTGGACATTTAATGAGAATGAAATACAACCAACCACCAATAACAGCATACAATAAAAAGTGTTCGGGTACTAGAGCTAAGGGAAGACCAAGAAAAAGATGGAGAGACAATATCAAGACAACACTACATAAACACGGATATAACACAACAAGGGCGACACATCTAGCCCTAGAACGCAAATTAAAGCTCCCATCCATACGCTTAACGGCAAGAGTGGACAGCCAACTACATCTTCCACCTGGGAATAGACAATAGATAGAGTAACTTTTTCTATTATTTTCTATAATTTTATACTATTTTTATATATAATTCGTGTTTCCATTGATAATTAAAAGTACTATTTAATAAAGAAATGAGTTAAGGGGCGTAAGAATTCATTTAGGTACCGTATGAATGAAAGTGACGTCATTGTTTTGACCATTATCATTGCTGGTAGACGTCAAGGGTCAAAGGTCGCAATGTTACGTCGCAGATAGGTACATTTTAAAATGAAATACCGAAAAATAGTGCTCTGCAATATGCGTGACTGTATTCAGACTGTATATAATATTTTTAAAAAAGGATATTTTATATATTATTATGCTTGTTATATTTATATTTTAGTATTATATATTCAACTTTCAAAGCTAGTCAGTGTTAAGTTAAAAGTAATATTTATGAAGAAATAATGTTTAAAATAATGAGTACACATTCCTCACTTTTGGTTTGAGGGAGTGGGGAGGCGGATCTTACTTCCTTAATGCCCAGGGCGTGTACTAATTAGGAAGGAATGATGTTGAATTTCAGATAGATTTCAGACTGTATGATGTTTTAGCGGTATATATCAACTTTCAAACCTAATCAGTATCACGTTGAAAGTAATAATTATGAACAAAAAATTTCTAAAATGAATAAGTACACGTTACTCAACATTTTTGATGGGGGCCAGGTCCCACTGGTCCTTGATGACAAGCCGCCCCTGCTCATTATAAATTAAGCCGTAGAAAACTAAACAACATAAACCACTCATTATCAGTTAAGGATGGAAAGTTACAACAGTTTGGAGGAATTGTGCAAATTCGTTCATGTAACACTGAGAAGGAGGGTTCCTGCGAAGTGGTTAATACGTTTTCATGTAACACTGAGAAGGAGGGGTGCCTGGCGAAGTGGTTAATACGTTTTCATGTAACACTGAGAAGGAGGGGTTCCTGGCGAAGTGGTTAATACGTTTTCATGTAACACTGAGAAGGAGGGGTGCCTGGCGAAGTGGTTAATACGTTTTCCTGACGTTCTGATGGTTGTAGGTTCGAATCCACATCGAGTAACATGTTCACTTTTTTCTGGAGATCCGTAGTAATGTTGTCGTACCTGCCAAGTTTGTTCTTTAAGCAACACTCTCGGCAGGTGGCGTGCTATTTCTGCTGAAGTTTGGGAGCGTAGAGGAATCCGAAGCATACAGTCAATCCTTCAATTTCTAAATAGAAAGGAAACCACCGCTTTGATTGCTGCAATCTCTTCTGTACACTGTGTTTTTGTAAAGTGTCATAGTATATGTATCCCTTATTTCTTGTTCAATTGATTTCCTTTTCAGCATTGCTGATAGATATCAAGTAGTTTAGTAATTACTATTTCTTTGAAATATTCTCATATTTCGGATGGAATGCTATATTCTCCTGGTGCGGTGCCTGAACTGAGAGTGTTCAAATGCTCATTGAGTTCAACCATATATGGTTCGTTGGAAAGAGCGAACCTTCTGTGCCATTGTTCTCCTGTGAGTAAAGCCGTGTGTAGTTATACACTCAGAAGATCCATTTGTTTCTCATGAGCTTTATAAGTGTCCATTTCTTGAATGTACATGGGCTATTTTCTGTCATGTAGGGCCAGTTTAATGTCTCTTGCCATCATACTTTCTCCTGTCGTGTTGGGCCAGTTTAATGTCTGTTGCCATCATACTTTCCTCTCTGTCGTGTTAGGGCCATTTAATGTCTGTTGCCATCATACTGTCCTCTCTGTCGTGTTGGGCCAGTTTAATGTCTGTGCCATCACATTCCTCTCTGTCGTGTGGGCCAGTTTAATGTCTGTTGCCATCTTACTTTCCTCTCTGTCGTGTTGGGCCAGTTTAATGTCTGTTGCCATCATACTTTACTCTCTGTCGTGTTGGGCCAGTTTAATGTCTGTTGCCATCTTACTTTCCTCTCTGTCGTGTTGGGTCAGTTTAATGTCTGTTGCCATCATACTGTCCTCTCTGTCGTGTGGGTCAGTTTAATGTCTCTTGCCATCACATTCTTCTCTGTAGTGTTGGGCAGTTTAATGTCTGTTGCCATCTTACTTTCCTCTCTATCGTGTTGGGTGGGCAGTTTAATGTCTGTTGCCATCATACTTTCCTCTCTGTCAAATAACTTTTTCTGCTCAAGATTGTATATGTGTACAGATTTGCAGGCCATTATTTGTTAGTACATTACACTTTAACTTGTACAACTTTGTTTCTTGCTACTTGCAGCTCTAGAAGGTTTTACTTAGTTGGTAAGATTTTGTATCATAACTAGAGAACATTTCATTTACTTGGTATGTCTCTTTTTTATATTTATTTTCTCGTTCGCCTGTTGGAAATTCAAGTGAACTCATAGCGAGACCTATGACTGATTTCTCATGATCAGTTGCTATCGACATTCACACGAGTCTTTACTCCAACTACTAAAATACTTATAATTTAGATCACCTATGATAGGTTTGACCTTACCATTAACACCAAGAAAACTGAGGTCATGTTTCAGCCCGCCACTAGAGAGCTGTACCATGATCAAGTCATCAAAATTAAACACCAGAGTCTCCTGGCAACGGAAAACTTTGCATATCTGGGCAGCATCCTATCCAGATCGGTAAACATAAACTCTGAGTTATTTCTTCAGTAGTTAGTTTTGTAACTAGTAATCAGTTATTTCTTCAGTAATTAGTTATGTAACTAGTAATTAGTTATTTCTTCAGTAATTAGTTATGTAACTAGTTATCAGTTATTTCTTCAATAGTTAGTTATGTAACTAGTAAACAGTTATTTCTTCAGTAGATTATTATGTAACTAGTAATCAGTTATTTCTTCATAATTAGTTATGTAACTAGTAATCAGTTATTTCATGAGTAGTTAGTTATGTAACATTTTCTTTAGTTGATCTAAATTTTGCCTTACAGTTTTGTTTTACAAAGTTTGGTGAATTTCGGCTGTAAATTGACGACGTGTATAGTCAAACAGCACACATAGATTTTAGATGTAAATTGAGGCCGTATATAGCCGGACAGTACACATAGATTTTAGATGTAAATTGAGGCCGTGTATAGTCGGACAGCACAAAAGATTTTAGATGTAAATTGAGGCCGTGTATAGCCAGACAGTACACACAGATTTTAGATGTAAATTGAGCCCGTGTATAGCCAGCCAGTACACACAGATTTTAGATGTAAATTGAGGCCGTGTATAGCCAGACAGTACACACAGATTTTAGATGTAAATTGAGCCGTGTATAGCCGCCAGTACACACAGATTTTAGATGTAAATTGAGGCATGTATAGTCGGATACACACAGATTTTGAAACATATAGATGAGATATGTTTCAGTATAATATTTGTGCATTGCTAATAATTCAGTTTTTGTGTTGAAAAAGTAGATCAGGTCAGAGAATTTTTGTAGTTTTACAGCAATTGTAGTTACTTTTTATCATTGAACATTATTATGTTAAGGTAATAGTAACTGGAATTAAAAAGTAAAATTGCATGGACTGGGTATATCTCAGGTGCGGAACCTGTGCATGTGAGTGATAGAGAGTTATTTAGTTAATATTGGGCTACTTTTGTGTTTTGTCTGTGATAGAGAGAGAGAGATAGATTTGCTTAGAAATTATTTGCATTTGTCTACTTTTGTGTTTTGTCTGTTATAGAGAGAGAGATAGATTTGCTTAGAAATTATTTGCATTTGTCTACTTTTGTGTTCGTTATTTATTGCTTTTATTTTACTAAATTAATATACCTTGAAGTTGAGACAATACATTAACAAGTTAAAGAAAGGCGTATATCAAAACAGCTGCTAGCAGTCAATTTGATAGATATTTGTTATCTATTTATTATGTTCTGTTACCTACAAATCTTACTGTAGCTTTGCAAATAATTTCTATCGTTATTTTATCTGTCTAATTTTGTAACTCACTTCTATTGTTATTTTATATGTCTGACTTTGTAACTCATTTCTATCGTTATTTTATCTGACTAGATGTGCAACTAATTTCTATCGTTATTTTATCTGTCTAACTTTGTAACTCATTTCTATCGTTATTTTATCTAACTAGATTTGCAACTCATTTCTATCGTTATTTTATCTAACTAGATTTGCAACTCATTTCTATCGTTATTTTATAATTCTAACTTTGTAACTTATTTTTATCGTTATTTTATTTTACTATAGCTTTGCAACTCATATAAAATCTCTATACCACGAACAACAAGCAACGATTAAAATAGGAGGCGAAATAGCTGAATGGTTCGAGATTCAAATGGGGTACGACAGGGATGTATTTTGTCCCCATACTTATTCAACATATATGCGGAGAACATCATGAGGAATGTAAAAGACGATGCCATGTGAATTACGACCCTCTCACTATAGGCGGCAAATGCATACCAGAGCTTAGATACGCAGACGATACAGTATTATTATCCACCAGCAAAAAGGTTTGGAAAACCTAATCATGACGACCAAGAAACAGTGAAGACCAACATCTATATTTGAATACACAAAAAACAAAAGTCATGTCAACTGACAAAGCAAACGGCTCACCTAACATCCAAGTAAACAATGAAGAACTCCAATGGTAGAGAGCTACGAATATCTGGGCTCAATAATTAACAATAACGGTGACTGCTCAAAAGAGATCTCAAGAAGATTGGTAATAGCAATCAAGAAGTTAAACACAATGAAGAACATGTGGCAAAGCACCTGCAAAATACTAAAATTAAAAATATTGAGAGCATGCATTTTCCTAGTGGCTACTTATGGTTGTGAATCATGGATTATTACACTTAAATTAAGAACGAAAATCCAGTCCTTCGAAACTAAATGCTACAGAAAGATCCTAGAATACCATGGACAGAAAAAGAAAGAACACTGATGTCCTGAAAGAACTGAATGTTAAAGAGAATTGGCTGATAAACAACATACTATACAGAAAAATTACATACTTTGGTCACATCAAGGTCACGATGGCCTGGAAAGAACAATACTAGAGGGCAGGGTCCCAGGACGCAGAGGCAGAGGCAGACTAAGAAGAAGATGGCTACAAGATATTAAAGAAACCATGAACATGACCACCAATGAAGTGGGTGAACTGGCAAGAGACAGAGTGAATTTCAGATGTGCTGCAAAGAGAGCAACGTCCTATAAAGGATACGCACCTTGATGATGATAGCTTTGCAACTCATTTCTATAGTTATTTTATCTGACTAACTTTGTAACTCATTTCTATAGTTATTTTATTTTACTTTAGTCTTGCAACTTCTTCTTCTTCTTTGCGTTCGTTCTTTAGACCAATTTTAATCACTCTTTGTGATAAGTTTGATCTTTGCCAAGAACGCATATACGTTGCACATTGGTTTGGTAGGCCCCTAAACGCATAGACTTACACGTTTAGGACACGTGCATCCGATTTCAGCCAAACCTCCTTAGTCGCCTTACGACATGCATGGCAGGTAACAGTGATTCTATTCTTTACACCCCAAATTTGGGCCCCGGTAATCACTCGGCGAGTCTTGCAACTCATTTCTATCGTTAATTTATGTCTAAATTTGTAACTCATTTCTATCGTTATTTTGTCTGACTAGATTTGAAAATAATTGTTATCGTTATTTTATCTGTTCAACTTTATAACTCATTTCTATCGTTATTTGATCTAGGTTTGTAACTCATTTCTATCGTTATTTGATCTGACTAGATTTGTAACTCATTTCTATCGTTATTTTATCTGTCTAACTTTGTAACTCATTTCTATCGTTATTTAATCTGTCTAACTTTATTACTCATTTATATTGTTATTTTGTCTTACTGTAGCTTTATAACTCATTTCTATCGTTATTTTATCTTACTGTAGCTTTGCAACTCATTTCTATCGTTATTTTATCTTACAATAGCTTTGCAACTCATTTATATCGTTATATTATCTTACAATAGCTTTGCAAATAATTTCTATCGTTATTTTATCTAACTATAGCTTTGCAACACATTTCTATAATTATTTTATCTGACTAACTTTGCAACTCATTTCTATCGTTATTTTATCTGTCTAACTTTGTAACTCATTTCTATAGTTATTTTATCTGTCTAACTTTGTAACTCATTTCTATCATTATTTTATTTAACTAGATGTGTAACTCATTTCTATCGTTATTTTATCTGTCTAACTTTATTACTCATTTCTATCGTTATTTTATCTTACTGTAGCTATGCAACTCATTTCTATCGTTATTTTATCTAACTAGATTTGCAACTCATTTATATTGTTATTTTATCTTACTGCAGCTTTGCAACTAATTTATGTCGTTATTTTATCTTACTGTAGCTTTGTAACTAATTTCTATCGTTATTTTATCTGACGAACTTTGCAACTAATTTCTGTCGTTATTTTATCTTACTAGCTTTGCAACTAATTTCTATCGTTATTTTATCTGACGAATCTGCAACTAATTTCTGTCGTTATTTTATCTGACGAACTTCGCAACTAATTTCTGTCGATATTTTATCTTACTAGCTTTGCAAATAATTTCTATCGTTATTTTATCTGTATAACTTAGTAACTCATTTCTTTCGTTATTTTAGCTAACTAGATTTGCAACTAATTTCTATCGTTATTTTATCTAACTAGATTTGCAACTAATTTCTATCGTTATTTTATTTCTCTAACTGTGTAACTGATTTCTATCGTTATTTTATCTTACTATAGCTTTGCAACTCATTTCTATCGTTATTTTATCTTACTATAGCTTTGCAACACATTTCTATAATTATTTTATCTGACTAACTTTGCAACTCATTTCTATAGTTATTTTATCTGTCTAACTTTGTAACTCATTTCTATCATTATTTTATCTGTCTAACTTTATTACTCATTTATATTGTTATTTAATCTTACTTGCTTTGCAAATAATTTCTATCGTTATTTTATTTGTCTAGCTGTGTAACTCATTTCTATCGTGATTTTATGTGACTATATTTGCAACTAATTTCTATCGTTATTTTATCTTACTGTAGCTTTGTAACTGATTTCTATCGTTATTTAATCTTACTAGCTTTGCAAATAATTTCTATCGTTATTTTATCTTACTAGATTTGCAACTTATTTCTATCGTTAGTTTATCTTACTGTAGCTTTGCAAGACACTGTTTGCAGATATCTGGGAGAAAGAAGAATTGCCTAAGGATTGGACTAGGGTACTGTAGTGAAAATCCCAAGAAAGGAGATCTAACAGATTGCAATAACTGGAGAGGAATCACGTTGCTTTCAATCCCAAGTAAGATATTCTGCAAAATTATCATAATGCGAATACAAGAAGCAATAGATACGTGTCTACGAATGGAGCAAGCAGGATTTAGGAAAGGAAGAGGAACAAATGAACATATATTTACCCTGCGTAACATTTTAGAACAATGTAGCGAGTGGCAAAGGACTATATACATCAACTTCATAGATTTTGAAAAGGCATTCGACAGCGTCCACAGAGACAGCCTATGGAAGATACTAAGACAATACGGCGTACCGCAGAAGCTTGTCAACATCATAGCCCTCTTCTATAAAGATTTCTCCTGCAACCTAAGGAATTCCAACAAAACATTCCCAGTAAAATCTGGTGTAAGACAGGGATGCGTAATGTCCTCTTTTGTTTAGTATTACAATTGACTGGGTGCTAAAAATGCCATAAAACAACAAGCACCAAGAGGAATAAGATGGACCCTTTTCGAGATGCTTGAGGACCTGGACTTTGCAGACGATATAGCCCTGGTGTCACACAAATATGAACATATACAAGAGAAAAGTACAAATACTTCACAGCACGGCAAAGACAGTAGGCCTCAAAACAAACACAGGAAAAAAAAAATTATGACAAACAGTGAAATCCAACAACCAGTAATGTTAGAAAATGAAACACTGGAAAGGGCTGAGCAGTTTACATATCTTGGTAGCGTACTGACACTAAATGGTGGCACAGAGGAAGATCTAAAATCACGTCTAAGTAAGGCCAGAACCGCTTTGCCAGAATGAAACCAGTATGGAAGTCCAAAATCTACAATAGGACCACAAAGCTTAAACTCTATAAAAGCATTGTTTTGCCAGTTTTGCTCTATGGATCGGAATGTTGGAGGATGACCAAAGGAGATACTAGCAGGTTGTCAGTTTTCCACCACTCTTGTCTTCGCAGAATCTTGGGAATCTTTTGGCCAGTAAAAATATCCAGTAACCAACTACTCCAAGATACAAGACAAGAGGCAATGAATGACATACTCAAAAAGAGAAGATGGAAATGGCTCGGACATGTTATGAGAATGAGACAAGAAGTGCCTGCAAGGGTAGCCCTCACTTGGACACCAGAAGGAAAGAGAAGAAAGGCAGACCACGGACAACATGGAGGCGCATGATGGAAGAGGAACTGGACACCGCATCTCTGAAGTGGGGCTCTGCGCTGAAGGTTGCACGGGACAGGAGAGCATGGAAAGTCCTTTCTGAAGCCCCATGTGTCACTAGGCATGACGGGATTAGTAAGTAGCTTTGCAACTCATTTCTATCGTTATTGTATATGTCTAACTTTGTAACTCATTTCTATTGTTATTTTATCTTACTAAGATTTGTAACTCATGTCTATCGTTATTTTATATGATTAGATTTAGATTTGAAACACATTTATTTCGTTATTTTATCTGATTAGATTTGAAACACATTTATTTCGTTATTTTATCTTACTAGCTTTGTAACTCATTTCTATCGTTATTTTATCTTACTGTAGTCTTGCAACTCATTTCTATCGTTATTTGATCTTACTGTAGCTTTGCAACTCATTTCTATCGTTCGTTTATATGTCTAACTTTCTAACTCATTTCTATCGTTATTTAATCAACGATATTTTAATAGCATGATCAACATTATCATATTTAATCATTTTCAATGCCTCCCCACCCTCTCCCCATCCCTGTCCCCGGTTGCATCTTTGCGAAAGACTGAATTTTTAAAATATATTTTTATTACAATAAATTTCTAGTGGCTGCCACTCTAGACTACACATCCCTAATTAAAGAATTTGCTAAAGTTAAAGTTTGAAGAGTAAATCTTTAGTAGATTGTTGTTGTTGATAGTTGATAGTTGATAGTTGATAGTTGATAGTTGATAGTTGATAGTTGATAGTTGATATCATTATTTTCAAGTAGTTTATATTTTTTAAATAAAAAAGTATTCGTACATTTTGTGCAGTTTAAAAAAAAAAATTACAATTGAAGGTTATTTTAATGAAAAAACATTTTTAATGACGCAGCAATTCGAAGACTTTAATCATTCTGAGACATTCTACCGCACGGCCCTTTCTAACTATATATTTGGTTATACAGAATAGTGCACGAGGGCATTCATACATACACACAATACACACACACAGACTCGAAAAAACATGAAATAATTAAAAGATACATTTTCAAACACATATTTTATTTCACAAGAACAAATGTTTTTTTTTTTTAAACGAACATAAAACGGACAGTAGTTTAGTGTTAGACATAATGGTAAGTTAGAGAGAGAGATCTGTTTACTGTTATATATAATGGTAAGTTATAGAGAGAGAACTGTTTACTGTTAGATATAATGGTAAGTTAGATAACTGTTTACTGTTAGATATAATGGTAAGTTAGAGAGAGAGCGAGAGAACTGTTTAGTTAGAGCGAAATTACATTATTACCAAGATTGTCCGGACCTAACTTGTCTGCCATGGCAACATTTCTAAAATTATCTCTGTCCATCAGTGTGAACTGTGTTTGACGCAGTTATGCTCATCCATCTTCTCTCTTTGTGTTTCTCGCCATTTTCTGCCTAATAAAACATCATCCAAAATAGCGATCTTCAGACAATCTTGACGTTTCAAATGTTCCACAATGTCATCGCCTTATCTTCAAAATTACATTTTTGCTCAATTAACGTACTAATACTTTATTTCCTCGATGATATTCTGAGTACATTTCTGAAGCACTTGCATACTTATCCTACTGTTGTATCTACCAGTCATTGTCGGACAATCATACATTTCTTGTGGTAATAGAATGCTTTGTTAACTTATCTCTTCATATCAGTTTCTATATCTATATTTTGTCATTGTTTTGTTAACTGCAGGTTCTTGATAATTCATCTTTTGTATCTCTTCTGCAACATTTCCAGCGCTTGTTAGCATAACTATTCAAAACAATTTATTTTTTTCAGTTTATTTCATATAGTTAATGTTAAGGGTAGACAGGACAAACGGTTGCTAACTTCCTTATTTCTCAGTCAAATGAAATATTGTTTATCAGGTAGTACTAGGGACGGTCTGGTATGAAATATTATATAACTTTAATTTAATTACTTGTCTGGTTGCCATGGTAATGGCGCCATGTTGATTATAAACAATGCCGTAAAGTAGGTAAGTACTCACAACTAGTTCATATTATTCATTTTTTAAAATTGAAATACTTACATAAGCCATAGTTCTAGGCAGCTAGCAACTTTAAATTGTTCTGGGACAGATAACAAGAAGATAGAAGTGAAACGAATAAGACATATACAATTTTTACCCAAAAAAATAGGAACCTATGGTTACTAAAAATATTGTGTTTAAAATATATTTCTCAAAACTTGTATTTCTATATCTGACTGCCCTCAGTATTGATAGATCTATATGTATGCCAAATTTTATATTGATATCTTAAATGGTTACTGAGATTAACCTACTGAACACTTCCTAAATTAGTGAAAATCACAATTGTGAGAAAACTGCAATTTAAAAATATTTTTGGTGAAATATGAAAAGATCTTTAACTTATCAAAGAATTTCCACACAAATCGCTTATATGATTGACAGAACATCCGTCCCGTATGGTTATATGTTAAATTCACCTGTATTATATGTGCCTCCTTCCTTCTGAGATATCTCATGCTCTTTGAGAACTACTATTTTTTAATATAGGCAAATATTGACGTAGACTAATGAGATAACATTTTTTAGCTATGCGATTGATAAAATCTACTTTGACAATTTGAATATCATTGTTGAAAGATGTATTTGTCTCTACAAAAGCTTTGGAATCTCCATCACAGAGCAACTGGTAATACACAAGTTGTCTCTTTCTCACTGACCTGGCAAAAATAAGCTTGGCAGCTTCAGCTTCCATAGAATTGGATGAACTCTCACAATTTTTTCACACTGGCACTTTACAATGATATATAATTAGATATGTCTTATAGAATAGGGATCCCGATCACAATGTACCAACCAAACGGTATTTCTAGACATTATCTCTTAAAAAATACTTTTAATTTCCGAGAGGGTCGGCTGTTTAAAATCTCATTTTCAAATTAAAAAAAAAAAATAATTCAATTTTTTTACTGATTTCGATTCTAGAGATATAAAACTAGCAGAATAAAACATATTTGGAAAATCGATATTTTAAAGAAAATATGTCATTTAGTGAGTATTGAGACCCCTTAAGAAGATGAAGAGAAAACAAACTACCTTTAAAGTATTTTCAGTAGTTAGTTATGTAACTAGTAATCAGTTATTTCTTCAATAGTTAGTTATGTAACTAGTAATCAGTTATTTCTTCAGTAGTTAGTTATGTAACTAGTAATCAGTTATTTCATCAGTAATTAGTTATGTAACTAGTAATCAGTTATTTCTTCAGTAGTTAGTTATGTAACTAGTAATCAGTTATTTCTTCAGTAGTTAGTTATGTAACTAGTTAACAATTATTTCTTCAGTAGTTAGTTATGTAACTAGTAATCAGTTATTTCATCAGTAATTAGTTATGTAACTAGTAATCAGTTATTTCTTCAGTAGTTAGTTATGTAACTAGTAATCAGTTATTTCTTCAGTAGTTAGTTATGTAACTAGTTAACAATTATTTCTTCAGTAGTTAGTTATGTAACTAGTAATCAGTTATTTCTTCAGTAGTTAGTTATGTAACTAGTAATCAGTTATTTCTTCAGTAGTTAGTTATGTAACTAGTAATCAGTTATTTCTTCAGTAGTTAGTTATGTAACTAGTAATCAGTTATTTCATCAGTAATTAGTTATGTAACTAGTAATCAGTTATTTCATCAGTAATTAGTTATGTAACTAGTAATCAGTTATTTCTTCAGTAGTTAGTTATGTAACTAGTTAACAATTATTTCTTCAGTAGTTAGTTATGTAACTAGTAATCAGTTATTTCTTCAGTAGTTAGTTATGTAACTAGTAATCAGTTATTTCTTCAGTAGTTAGTTATGTAACTAGTTAACAATTATTTCTTCAGTAGTTAGTTATGTAACTAGTAATCAGTTATTTCTTCAGTAGTTAGTTATGTAACTAGTAATCAGTTATTTCTTCAGTAGTTAGTTATGTAACTAGTAATCAGTTATTTCTTCAGTAGTTAGTTATGTAACTAGTAATCAGTTATTTCATCAGTAATTAGTTATGTAACTAGTAATCAGTTATTTCATCAGTAATTAGTTATGTAACTAGTAATCAGTTATTTCTTCAGTAGTTAGTTATGTAACTAGTTAACAATTATTTCTTCAGTAGTTAGTTATGTAACTAGTAATCAGTTATTTCTTCAGTAGTTAGTTATGTAACTAGTAATCAGTTATTTCTTCAATAGTTAGTTATGTAACTAGTAATCAGTTATTTCTTCAGTAGTTAGTTATGTAACTAGTAATCAGTTATTTCTTCAGTAGTTAGTTATGTAACTAGTAATCAGTTATTTCTTCAGTAGTTAGTTATGTAACTAGTAATCAGTTATTTCTTCAATAGTTAGTTATGTAACTAGTAATCAGTTATTTCTTCAATAGTTAGTTATGTAACTAGTAATCAGTTATTTCTTCAATAGTTAGTTATGTAACTAGTAATCAGTTATTTCTTCAGTAGTTAGTTATGTAACTAGTAATCAGTTATTTCTTCAGTAGTTAGTTATGTAACTAGTAATCAGTTATTTCATCAGTAGTTAGTTATGTAACTAGTAATCCGTTATTTCTTCAATAGTTAGTTATGTAACTAGTTAACAATTATTTCTTCAGTAGTTAGTTATGTAACTAGTAATCAGTTATTTCTTCAGTAGTTAGTTATGTAACTAGTAATCAGTTATTTCTTCAGTAGTTAGTTATGTAACTAGTAATCAGTTATTTCTTCAGTAGTTAGTTATGTAACTAGTAATCCGTTATTTCTTCAGTAGTTAGTTATGTAACTAGTAATCAGATATTTCTTCAGTAGTTAGTTATGTAACTAGTAATCAGTTATTTCATCAGTAGTTAGTTATGTAACTAGTAATCAGTTATTTCTTCAATAGTTAGTTATGTAACTAGTAATCAGTTATTTCTTCAGTAGTTAGTTATGTAACTAGTAATCCGTTATTTCTTCAGTAGTTAGTTATGTAACTAGTAATCAGATATTTCTTCAGTAGTTAGTTATGTAACTAGTAATCAGATATTTCTTCAGTAGTTAATTATGTAACTAGTAATCAGATATTTCTTCAGTAGTTAATTATGTAACTAGTAATCAGTTATTTCTTCAGTAGTTAGTTATGTAACTATAGTCTGTCCATTAATTCGTGAGCACGTTTGAAATTGATTTTCTCGAAAACTACCTGTTGGATCTCAGTGATTTTTTGCAAGCAGCCTTAGAATATCCATGACGCTAGAGAAATATTTTTTTCCAAGAAAATTTGATGTAGTTTGAAATATTTCTTCTTCAGGTTATATTAAAATCAACTTCACCGGATTGTACACAATAGTAACAGATCTACGGTACACAGACGCGTTGTTCTAAAAATACATTATGGTAACATAGAAATATCGTGAGTATACAACAATTTCACGAAATCCCGTGCACCGAACCCAGTCGACTTTGAACGCGGAAAGCATATGACGTTATAATTGGGATACCGTTGTATAGTTATAGGCGTATCTCGCTATTTGTATGAACCTATTGTATCATATTTGTTGGCTTATCAAAACTGACATTGATATCACATTCATAATGAGTCTGAAGTGCACATTTATAACAATGCAGAAGGTTACAGTTTTACTATACCAACACTTCCGTAGGAAATCTAAGAGAGGTCATCTATATTGCGATATTCATAACCCTGAGAAACGAGCGCAACTGGCGCTTGGTCTGAATAGAGAATCCTTTTCCCGATGGATTAAACAGGACACAAAGTGCACTAACGTCAAGCAAGGACGGAAAAGAACAATTGACGACTTTGACATAGATATCATAAGACGGGAGCTCTTGAAAATGTTTGCGACAAATCAACTTGTTACTCTCTGGAAACTGAAATTAAAACTGCAATCAGATTGCAGCATAGACATTTCTAAAAGTACTCTATGAAAATTGTAAGAGCCGCCGGCTTCACCTTCAGAAAAACTATAGGCGGCAGGAATATAATTTGTGAAAAGCCACATTTAATTGCTGCCCGAAGTAAATACCTGAGGCAGATCCGTGAGCGGCGGAGGCAAGGCTATGATATTGTATATTTGGACGAATCCTGGGTCAATGCTCACCACACCAATGCTAAAGAATGGCAATCAGTAGACGGTGAACAGAAAAGAAAAATACCAAGCAGCAAAGGCCAGCGTATTATACTAACACATGCAGGAAGCAGTGAAGAAGGTCTTGTCCATGACGCTGGACTTATTTTCCAATCAAAAAGTACCGACGATAGGGACTACCACACAGAAATGAATGGACATATTTTCAGGCACTGGATGGAGAAAGATCTATTTCCAATTCTAAACAGACCATCATGCTTGGTAATGGATAATGCATCCTATCACAACGCAGTATCAGCGGAAGACAAAGTACCAACTGCATCAAATACAAAAGATCAAATTAGGACTTGGCTTGCTAAGGAAAATGTCAGCTTCGATGATACATATTTGAAACCCGAGTTGTTGCACCTGGTGAGGATGACAAAGGTGTTTCATATTGACAAAATCATTGCGGAATATGGCCACACGTCTTTGCGACTACCTCCATATCATGCTCACCTCAATCCGATAGAGCTTGTCTGGGCTAAAGTAAAAGGGCAAGTTGCCGAACAGAACAGGACGTTTAAAATGTGTGATGTTGAAGTTCTGACACGTGAGTCCTTCTCAATGATAGACATGCAGTTCTGGAAGAAGTGTGTTGAACATGTGCTCCAAGAGGAAGACGAGTACTGGCACCGAGATGGATTACAATTTGTCCAGCCAGTAACAATTATCAACCTCATGGAATCGTCAGATTCGGGATGATACAAATCATATTTTGATTACAGGCTGAGAAATAGCAACGTATACATTTCCATATCCAAATGCGTCTACCATCATACAATTTGTGGTGAAGTTAAGACACCCTGGGGTCTAATGGTGACGAAGGGGAGGACTAACTTGCATATTGTATCCAAGTTCACGATTGCACATAAAGGGCAACACACTTAATTACTTGACCTATCAAGTTAATATGGAGATACACCTATGAATAGAATTGACATGGACAAATTCTAGGATACTGTAAAATCTAAAATTTGAGCCCCGTATTTGAATTGTCATAAAAGATCAAAGGAATTCGCGATGTGCAAAATCGTAGCATCTATGGACTACTGGTTAGCTTTATTTTAGCGTCATGGATATTCTAAGGCTGCATGCAAAAATCACTGAGATCCAACAGGTAGTTTTCGAGAAAATCAATTTCAAACGTGCTCACGAATTAATGGACAGACTATAGTAAAATGTTCATGCTTAAACAATTAGATACATATTTAGCAAACATTTCTTCCGTCACTATGTACAATGTGTCAAGAGAACAGTATTAGTATCAGTATTATGTACTTCCAATGTCTTATTTATAAAACGACCGTATGCAGCTCCGCAACCAGTTGTGGCTGCTTGAATTCTGCATCTGTCAAGCTGACGTTGAAATCTGTGGAAATAAAATGAAGTAACAATGTTAGTATTATTCAATAACTTTAAGATAATAAAACAAAGGCAACAAACAGTATAGATCACAATTAATAATAATAATAATAATAATGCGTCCATCACAAGCGATGATGCCAACAGCCTCAGACTTGTGCTGCTGCACCACTCTGGTTTGTGCGGAGGTGACTGTAGATTTCAATCCTAGAACATAATCCCCTACCATAGGTGGGGCATATATGATCAAGGTTACACATGTGCGTATTGTGTGTTCTGTCTTTTCGTGCAGCTTGCTTCTTGTGTTGTTACAGCGCCACATTTGATGATCTTGCGCCAGGGATTCCCAGCACTTGGTGTCTATATCGAAGCATTTCAGAGACACTTTAATACTGTCTTTAATGAGCTTTTTCTGTGCAGAACGTCTGCCCCCTTCAAGTTCGCCATATATCATCTGCTTTTTGATACACTTATCAGAAAGCCGAGCAACGTGACCGGCCCATCTCAATTGGGCCTTCTGCAACAGAGTGTAGACGCTTGGGATCTTTGCTCTTATGAGGACTTTGCTATCTGAAATTGTGCCCTGCCAGTTCATTTTTATTATTCTGCGTAGACAGCTTGTGTGGAAGTGGTTTAATTTGAGATCACAATTAGAATTATTGTAACGCCCGTATGTTGCCAGGGGCCCTAAAGGAGAGGTAAAAATAGTAAAAGTAACCTACACGGAATGTTGTAAGAGGCGACTGAGGAAGGGGCCTAGTGACGTTACCCTAGTAAAGAAAAACCGTCGTAGGAATAGGACATGCTGACCTACTTGTTGACGGATAGCTGGCACAGCGTAAAATAATCGCTCTTATGCTCGGATCACATACAAATCACAAAGAATGGTTTACAGGTAGTCGATATGGAGAGTTCGAAGAAGATGAAGAAGATAATGATATACAATGTCAAAACAAATGGTTATAAATAGAAACTAAATATATGACCTTTTAGTCTTTACAGACGTCCAATTGGCAAGTGTTTTACTGTGAAAACTTCTGAGTTTTCGCTTGTCTCTTTTGTCTTTCAGCTCATCCCTAAGTCTTTCTTCAAAAGATTATGCACCTTTGCGCAATGTTGTTTTCCATACATCTCGATCATCAGCCAGTTGTTCCCATTTGCTGGACCGATAAAAAAGTTATTCATTGAGGTCTTGCAGACATCTTTATATCTGAGTAGTGGTCCGCCTTGGTGCCTCTTCTTCTCCGAAAATTACAGAACAACATTTGTTTTGGAATGTGGTCATTGTCCATTCAGTTTCAGTTTCAGTTTGGAATATCTTCATTGCACTCCGGACATATCCATAGGTGCTACTTCGCAATATTTCCAACAGCGTCCAGCGACTGACCGTACCAGTTCTATTTTGATTGATGAGCCGACTTGTATACCTGTTATACCGTTCTTTTCTTGCCACACCAATCTTCAAACCCAGTTCTCGTAATCTAGTAGTTGACGTGGATTGTTTTAGATTTAAAACTTCTCTGCGGCCACGCTCTATGAGGGCGTTCACGATGTCAGCTCTGTCCATGGGCTGGCTCTCTGATATGGCAGCAGAGCCAGCCAGCCTGTCTGCTCTCTCATTGCCAACAACACCCATGTGCCCTGGAACAAAGACAAAACTAATTCTGCAATTTGTTGACGCCTGCAGTGATTCAGTCCATTGCCTGCGCACCGAACCGGCCTCCACCTTTCGGATCATACTCAATGAGTCACTCAGAATGCACGCATGATTGTAGTTTTGTGACTCTAGCCAGAGTAGTGCATTCGTCACCGCCAGTACCTCCATTGTCATGCTGCTTGTTGTCATACTAAATGCACCACTGGCTTCCTTGACCATTCTGCCACATGAGCTTGCAGAGAAGGCCCATGCAGATTTTTCGTGACGAACTACCGATCCATCCGTGTAAATCACAACGTCGTCTGCATTGTAGTTTTCATCGATGTTGGCTTTGACGTCTGCTTTCTACGCCACGGGATTTCCCTCTCTGCAACCTTTCTCAAATTTAATGATGGTTGAAAAAGTGTTCCAGTATATTGAAGGCATCGGTATCCATTCTTCCCCATAGTCAATATTAGTGAGCCCGCATATCAGCTGAACAGTATCTGCGGCACGGCCAACCCATGACTTGCCCTGCTTTAGCCGATTTCCACCACTGGTGCTGAGCTGTTCATGCAATGGATGATCCTTTTGGCACTTATTTGAGATAGGAACGTGCTCTAGCTATCTTGAGTCTATACTCCATGGTAGAAAATCCAGGAGAAACCTCATCGTCACACAGGGTGTATCCCTTGTGCAACTGAGGATGATGTGCATAGCTTCATTCTGTATTCTCTCCAGTCTTTCGATTTGCGTTTTCCTGACAGTGAGGATGGCTATTGCATATTCAATGGTGGAGATTACCAGTGTCTGGTACAAGATGACAAGCAGTCGTTGCTCGATGTTAACAGCCGACATGACTCTCATTGCCGCCAAACCTTTGCTTGCCTTGACAATGACATACTCAACATGTTCCCGGAAACACATTATCCATTCTTCGCACATGCCTTAGCCATCTGTCTTCTACTGCTGAGCATGCCCATGATGGAAGGCACGTTTGCACGTTGCATTGCATCAGATTTAGTTATTTTGTCGTACCACCTGCTGTTAATAATTTTGCGGAGACAGCGAAGGTAAAAGATGTTAAGTCTTCTCTCATGTCTTGAGTAGGCTGTCCATGTTTCTAAGCCATAAAGTAAAGAACTAATTACACAGGCTCGATATATTTGAATCTTCGTCTGCAATGTTAGTTTTTTTTTGTTCCACGCTCGCTTTGATAGTTTGCCGAATGTAGTTGTCGCGCTGCCTCTTCGAGCGTTGATTTCTTCATCAAGAGAAACCTAATATATATTATCTAAACAGTAAAGTGTCTTCATAGAATGCTTTAGTATCAAGCTGAGATTGGTTAAGAAAACAAGACACCAAAAATAAAGTGGGTACAAAATCAATACCAAACATCAAAAAACAACAAATTAAATGGTTCATATCATCATCAAGGTGCGTACTCTTTATAGGACGTTGCTATCTTTACAGCACATCTGAAATTCACTCTGTCTCTTGCCAGTTTACCCACTTCGTCAATGGTCATGTTCATGGTTTCTTTAATATCTTGTAGCCATCTTCTTCTTGTTCTGCCTCTGTGTCCTGGGACCCTGCCTTCTAGTATTGTTCTTTCCAGGCCATCGTGACGCTTGATGTGACCAAAGTATGTAATTTTTCTGTATAGTATGTTGTTTATCAGTCAATTCTCTTTAACATTTAGTTCTTACAGGACATCAGTGTTCTTTCTTTTTTCTGTACATGGTATTCGTAGGATCTTTCTGTGGCATTTAATTTCGAAGGACTGGATTTTCGTTCTTAATTTCTGCGTAATAGTCCATGATTCACAACCATAAGTAGCAACTGGGAAAATGCATGCTCTCAATATTTTTAATTTTGGTTACTGTGGGTACTGTGTTTATGGGTACTGTAATTATGGGTACTGTGAGCAAATGGACTTTGGGATGGCTGCTGCAACGGAGGACAGAGCACGAATGGGAATGCCCAATGTGCCATGACGTCGATCGCATAACATAACATAACATAACATAACATTTTTAATTTTAGTCTTTTGCAGGTGCTTTGCCACATGTTCTTCATTGTGTTTAACTTCTTGATTGCTATTGCTAATCTTCTTGAGATCTCTTTGGAGCAGTCACCTTTATTGTTAATTATTGAGCCCAGATATTCGTAGCTCTCTACACATTGAAGTTTTTCATTGTTTACTTGGATGTTAGGTGAGCCTTTTGCTTTGTCAGTTGACATGATTTTTGTTTTTTGTGTATTCAAATAGTAAATTATATATTTACATTAAAACTCTATCAAATAGTAAATTATATATTTACATTAAAACTCTATCAAATAGTAAAGTGCATATTTACAACTGACGGCGATACTAACAAAGATGTCAAGAAAAGAATATAAAAAAGCAAGGGGAAATTTTATTGCATTGAGTAAGATATGGAAGTCAAAGGAGATCAAAACAAATACAAAGCTGAGAATTTTTCAATCAAATGTGAGATCAGTGCTATTATATAGCTCGAAAACATGGAAAACAACAATATAAACTATCAGAAGACTACATACCTTCATAAATGAATGTTTACGTAGAATAGAGTCGACGGAGATGCTATGATAAGATTACGAGAGGAGGAACTCGGAGAAAGAACTAAGCAGATACCAGTGGAAACAGAGCTACGGAAGAGACGCTGGTGATGGAAAGGACATACATTGAGAAGATCGACCGGAAGCATTGCAAGACAGGCACTGTTTTGGAACCCGCGGGGAAAGAGGAGAAGGGGAAGGTCTAGACAGACCTGGAGAAGAGAGATGGAGACTGATATTAAAAGGAAAGGTAAAACATGTACATAATTTGAATGGATGGCAAGAGAAAGGAAGAGCTGGAAGAAGTTTGTTGAAGACCTGTGCTCCGTTGGGAGTTGAAAGGTAAAGAAGAAGATGACGATGATACTAAGTAACGTAGTGATATTACTTCCAAGGGTTACTGTCTGTCAGAAAAGTCTATTTCAATCTACACATATCACACATCTGAAAACGTACTTGCACATTTCAGAATTGTCTGTTACACCATTGTTATCTAGATCGACAGTACTTATATCTGAAGTAGCTGGATAAGGATTTGTTAAACACATCAACACAACTTGCATGGTCTCTTCTTGCTTCACACTGTTTCTCGCACATACGCTAGAATTAAGGGAACTGATGACTGAAAATATGTAAATTGTAGTACATTTTATACTGAACTATGAAATATCAAAGTACGACAGAATAAAATTTTAGAGAATTTAGCTAGACCAGTGTTTCCCAACCTTTTTTGTGTCATGCCCCACCAAGGCCTTTCAAAAATTAGTATGCCACCATATGTACGAGTGACCCCTCGTAACATATACACAATTTTTAATTTATAAAAATTGAATTGTTCACTGAAGAAACTTAAATGAAATGTGTTAGAAAGAAATCACTAGTAAATTGTTAAGGAAACACAGTAAGTAAATTTTCAAAACATATAATGGAGAACTGAAATTCAAGTAGGAAATAATTTTAATGACGGATTTTTAAAATATTATTTTAATTATTAGTATCTATTTATTACAAACACTTAGTGAGATCCTTGCGCTTGATGCATGCTGCAAAGAGATTTTATGTTAGGTTCCAATTTAGTTAGCTTCCGTCTCAATTCTCCTCGTGTTACATCCAGACGATTTACTTTTTTTAGCAGCAAATCAGTTATGGCACTAAATTCACATTCAGCTAAATATGAAGATGAAAACGGTAACAGTAGTTTTCTTGCACATTTGGTTGAATTTGTTTTCTGTTTCCTGACAAAGCCATGCCATCAATAATTTTATATTGAACCGGGAGAGGAATGGATTACTGTGCCACCTAAGTTTCAGACTACTTTCACAGTTATTACATCTATTAACTATCTACTCTCGTGTTTCCTACTCAGTGACTCCATGAGCATGATTCGTAAAGTCGAATCAGGAATGGTGATACGAAACTGGGTAGAGTTACTAGTACAGATAATGATCAGCGAAATCACCGTCATTTTTGTCCCTGGGCACGCAGGAGTTAAGGGTAATGAACGAGCTGATAGATTGGCTGGCTTGTCTACAATATCAGAGGGAGCTGCCATGGATCGAAATGACATTCTTCACGCATGGAGAGAGTCTTTCCGAACAGCGGAGTTTTAGGGCTGTGAATCCCACTCGCTGACCAGATTTAGAGAGATGTGTGTCAATATTGGGACAGCCCAAAAAGAACGACGTACTAAATATGCAAAGAGATTGATTAATCAACATCGAAATGGCGTGTTGAGCCGCTGGACGCTGCATGATTTGCTGAGATGGAGATCGGAGCACCTATGGACATGTCCGGAGTGCTATGATGACAGTCCTCATATAACTGATAACTGATATTAAATAAAGTTTTAACCGACTCGTCATTTTGCATTTCTGAGAGTTCTTCTTAATACTGCATATTTGAAATAGCAGACACATCCACTAACTTTGGCTACAACATCCAAGTTGGAAAATCAATTTGTTTCAAATCAGAAATCTTTCTTTCAAATAAGACGATATCATTTTCAGATGATCGACAATAACAAGTGTAGCGGTATCGATCACTTCACATTTCTGAAACCAATGAAACTTTAAAATTTTTGTTCCAAATATATTTCTGATATAATTCAATAATGGTAATGAAACAAAATATCTTTGCTTTTGCATCAACAAGAGTTTTATTTGTTTCATGAAGTTGCTGATTTAATATATTTAGTTTTTCAAAGATATCGGCTAGATAACTCACAAATACTTCACCATCGACGGTTAACAGATACCTCATTTCAGGTTTGTCGCTTAAAAAATCACAGAGAGTATCAAATGGTTCCATAAATCTTTTCAAGCATTTCCTTTTGAGAGCCATCTTACTTCATTTTGAATTTAAAAGTCCCAAATGGTCTGCATTTTGTTTTTCACAAAATAGCATGATGAGACGCTCACATTTGGCATTAGCTTTAATAGCATTGATACACTTTATAACTGAATTTAGTACTTCATTTAAAACAGGCGAAATATGTTTAGCTACGAAATTTTTCCTGTGAATAACACAATGCACAAGAAGCAGTTCTGGATTTTCATCTTTCATCAATTTTAAGCAGTCATTTTTATTGCCCATCATATTAGGAATACCATCTGCGGCACAAGATGTTATATTTTTCATTTGTATATTTTTAACATCTAAGTAATTTATTAGCTTATTATATATATCTTTGGAGGTAGTGGTGCTTTCTAATGATATACAGAACACCATTTCTTCAGTACAATCCCATTTATCAATATATCTTACGTAAGTTACCAATACAGTCTCACTGTCTCTCAAAGTTGATTCTTCCATTGGCATTGAGAATTTTCTTGTTTTCAGCTTTTCAACAAGTTGTATTTCAATATCTTCATTCATTTCGTCTGTTCTTGTGCTAACAGTGTTGTTACTGAGTGGTATAGCTTTCATTTATTTGTTATCTTTTTTCCTGAACCGTTTTAAGAAATGCTGATATTGGTGGTTTGTTTAAAATTTCCCTTCCTATAGTAAAATTTTTCCCAACATTTAGAAATGAGTAAGAAAATTTGATAACTAGCCTCAAGAGTAAAATTGAAGTTGCAGTATGAGCAGTAAATAGAGACTTTAATGTTGCTCTTTTTTCAAAATTGTATTTGAGTAAACCCCCTTTGATGTTTCTTGGTTGTTTTCCCATTGTACCTAACATTCGCAAATCAAATTTTGGGACTTGCTTTCTGTGGCGGAAATATGATATGTGTGGCTATGTCCAATACTATTTCATACTCAAGATTGCCATGTATAAGCTCATTTTGGTCTTCATGACAAGGTTGCAAATTTTTGGGACATTTTAAGTTTATTTGTTTAAAATTATGACTCGATTGTAACACAATAACACATGTTTTCCCCCTTTTCAAAGCTTTGTTTAAAGAAGATAGAAATGTGCCAGGTATGTACTTTCCGTTCATTGAAGATTTGTTAAACTTCAGTAAAGTGATTGTGAAGCAACATTCTTCGTTTTTGTAAGTCATCCAAAAGCCATTATATCGGTTGTGCAACATCATGAAATTATTTAAAACCCTGAACGAGTCTATTGCCCCATAATGAAGAAATTCCCCCACTGTGGGAAATGGGCCCACGTTGGGAAACTTGGAACTAGCCCATAAGGACGTTCTTGACCAAAGCTCTTTGTAAGTGAAATAAAACACTATACATATTTGGTAAAAAACAAACTGTAGCCCACTGCGTTACTAGTACAGGTTTACTAAGAGAGTCAGATAATATGTCAATATAATTTATGCATAATAAAGTAGTAGGTCACTTTCAGTCCTGGGGGATACCAATCGAACTGTGTTATTGGATAGGTGTTATTGGATAGGGTGTGTTATTGGATAGGTGTGTTATTGGAAGGTGTGTTATTGGATAGGTGTGTTATTATATTTGTGATACAAGGACGGTTAGACAGCAGAATTCTTGGAAAAAAAAAACACTGTCCATTGTCCTTTTTTTTTCAGACAACAATTTTCTAAAATAGATAAGCCAAGATTCCTAGTCTGAGCAAGTGTGTCGTGTAAGTTGTAGGCCAAGATTCCTAGTCTGAGTCAAGTTTTCGGTTGTAAAGCCAAGATTCCTAGTCTGAGTCAAGTGTGTCGGAAAGTTTTCACAATGAAGGGACTGATCTCTGGCATGGTAGAGCATTTGAACAAGATTGAGTCAAATCTTTTTCTTAGAGTCATAAAACACTTCAAATGGGATCTATGTAGCGAAAGGAGGTGCTGCTCGAGTGAGATCGAGTTCCTATTCCTATGGAGAGGGACGATAAAATGTAGTCCATGTTCAATGTGAGCACGTAAATGAATCTTGGCAGCCCAAAATCGAGAAGAACAGGCTGGAAAGCGCTGCAGGACAAATCATTAGAAAAGGATTAAAAAAAAAATTCCCTGCAAATTATCTTCATCATCTTCAAATTACACGAGGACCTCAGGTGAGACTGAGTTCGTGCACTGCAGCTGAGATCAACAAGTATAAAAGAAAAGAGATCGCAGAGCGCACATGGTTAATCACCGAAGTGCAATGATGATGGCCCTATCAATCAATCAGTCAATCAATCAACTGAATGTGCTAAATATATTTGTTAGATGTGCAGACTGATATTTAGCTTTTTGGTTTCATCAGGTTTTGTACAAAGAAATTGAATAGTTATAGTCTTAGTAAAGTAAACTACTTTGCTTTTAAAACCTCACTTGCTGGACAGTCATCTTTAAACTCCAGATATACACTGGGGTAGGTGAACCTTAGGAGACAGCACTTCACTTGTAGAATGCAAAAGCACATTTCACATCAAACAGTACTTTTATGAACAGTCTCAGACCACATAGCCACACGAAGAAGGAAAACCAGTACGCCCTAATATATCTAAGACAAGACAGCGAGGGTTTGTATGAGGAGCAGTCCCCGTCCAATAGAAGATGTATCTTCCCAATGAAAAACAAATTATTCAACCATAAAGCCCAAATCGACAACTTTTTTTCCAAAATAAGGAAGAAAATGATGAACGAAAATAGTATAAGGCAACAGAAAATGGTCTGTGGTTTACCTGTTCTTCCAGCATCTGAGCATGTGTATGAAGGTGCAGCGACATGGGTAGCATAAATGCAGATTGTCTGAAATTGTGCAGCCGAACGTCTAGCGTTGATGCACTTGTTTCGCTGCAACTAATCTGAATATAGACGTTGTCGCATGGACCAGTGATCAAGTTTTATGATAAAGAATATGAACATTGCAAGAGCCATACAACATATTCAAACAACAACAGCAGAAAAAGCAACGGAGCACTAAATATGATCAATAAATAGACAGGTAAAGTATTAGGATTAAAACCAACAAAATTATCCAACACACGTTTCGGGAAACCCCAAAGCTTATTTCTTACAGCCCTGATTGTCTAGCTCTACAAATGAGTATTTCTAAGAACACAACCAGCTTAGTAGGGAATGAGTGCAGTCAGAACACAACCAGCTTATGCTAGGCAATGAGTGCAGTAAGAAATAAGGATTTCTAGTTCGAATTTGTGTTTGTCATTTATTTTTTTGGAAGCCCTAGGTCCTACATCAGTGGAATCTTCACATGTCTTGTTGGTCGCAGTGCTTATTTTTGTTTGCCTTGTGAAAAACCGGCACCACATAGACGTTTAGACCTGCCTATTTATTGATCATAACAATAGTCAAACGACTCTCTCACTCTCATCTATCCTTCTCTCTCTTCTTCTCTCTCTCTCTCCTTCTCCCCTCTTTCTTTTCTCTTTAAGGTTGTGACTCAATTGACGCTTAATGCAACAACAACAAAAGCAGCAACACATTCTTCATTGTTTATGACCCTCCACTGATGTGTTCAGGGCCGTCCACTGTATTGTAGTTCATGACCGTCCACTGTATTGTGTTCATGACCATCCACTGTATTGTGTTCATGACCGTCCACTGTATTGTGTTCATGACCGTCCACTGTATTGTGTTTTGACCCTCCACCGTATTGTGTTCAGACCCTCTCTGTATTGTGTTCAGACCGTCCACTGTATTGTGTTCCGGGCCGTCCACTGTATTGGGTTCATGACCGTCCACTGTATTGTGTTCATGACCGTCTCTGTATTGTGTTCATGACCGTCCACTGATGTGTTCATGACCGCCCCTGTATTGTGTTCATGACCGTTCTGTATTGTGTTCATGACCGTACACTGTATTGTTCATGACCGTACACTGTATTGTGTTCTGACGCAACTGTATTGGTTCATGACCGTCACTGTATTGTGTTCATGACCGTCTCTGTATTGTGTTCATAACCGTCTCTTTTTTGTGTTCATAACCGCTCTGTATTGGTTCAGACTGTTCTGATTGTGTTCATGACCGTCTCTGTATTGTGTTTTGACCGTCTCTGTATTGTGTTCATGACCGTACACTGTATTGTGTTCATGACCGTCTCTGTATTGTGTTCATGACTGTACACTGTATTTTGTTCATGACCGTCCACTGTATTGGTTCATGACCGTACACTGTATTGTGTTCATGACCGTCTCTTATTGTGTCATGACCGTACACTGTATTGTGTTCATGACCGTACACTGTATTGTGTTCATGACCGTACACTGTATTGTGTTCATGACCGTACACTGTATTGTGTCTATGACCGTACACTGTATTGTGTTCATGACCGTCCATATTATTGTGTTCATGACGGTCCACTGTATTGTGCTCATGGCCGTACACTGTATTGTGTTCAGGGCCGTTTTCCCGGGATTGTGTTCATGGCCCTCCACTGTATTGTTCATAGCCGTCTCTATATTGTATTCCAGTTGTGATTCATGTCATTAAATTCCTATTCTAGTATTCTTCTACAATTAGTTGATTCTTTCACGATGTTCATCTTAGTTCAGTTCAAGTGATAAAGTTAGTCTCTATGCTAGCACATGTTCGATACATCTCTAGCATCTGTTTGGCGAGATAGTACTCAAATCTCCTTGTAAGAAAGTCTTGGTTAGAGATAGTTTATGCTTCACAATACCCATAAGATCTTTCGCAGACAAGTTGTACAATACACACATCTGCTACGTTCGTAGCAATTGTGACATGATCCCCCTTCCCCCTCCCCCACACACATCAGCAATAAATTAGTAACAGCATGTTGGTATCAATAGCAACACAGTATAGTAACTTATAGAAAACTAGTCATGACAGAGATGAAGTGTCTACGCAGAATACTGGGAGTATCAAGAAGAGACTGGTTTAGAAATGAAGACATCAGTGAAAAGTGAGTACACCATCAGTACTGAACTTCATCAAGAAACAACAAATGAAATGGTTCGGCCACATAAGCAGATTACCAACTGGCAGTGCGCCACAGAGAGCAATGTTGCTCCGATACATTGGATACAAAGCAAAACGCCGGCCACACAGAAGGTGGACCTCAGAGGTAACAGAGGCGACGAAAGACACTCTTTATGAAACACACACACAAAACCTTGCTAGAGAACTCTTCTTACCCTGAAGCTGTGAGGCAACTCAGGATTGAACAAGAGAAAGAAAGTCAATATGCATAGAAAGGCTCGCTCCAGATGTCTCCTTTTTCAACCTGACGCTGAAAGACAAATCATGATAAGAGAATAAATAGATAGAATGTTAGAAGCAATAGCAACACAACATATTAACTTATAGAATGTTAGAAGCAATAACACAAACATACTTACGCACAATAGGTGTTATATGTTTGTACTGGAAGTAACTTAAACTCTAAGAGTATTGTATTGTTGTTAAAAGTTGTCAGATTCCTACGGCACTCGTTTATTACTGTCAAACATAACGCTTGTTCATCGTTGACAGGATTACAATCTGTGGATGTCATATATATCTAGATCCTATCAGTTGCTATTGTCTTCAACAATTGTTAGCAGCAATGCATATACTTTTTTATTTCACAAATTTCATCCGGAATAAGTTGTTGAACAAAGTTTTGGATTGAGAATAATGTTGACTGCTTGTTGTATCCCAATATATTTATTTTTCATTTCTTTTCAATGTGCAGCAACATGTGATACGGAGTTCGTGTACTGTCGTCGTGACTTTCAACAGTTAGAGCAAAGAATTATACATGCAGAAAGAAACGTAAAGGAGAAAGAAGTTGAAACAAAAACAAGACAGACAGCTAGACATTCCCTCATGTATGCCTTTATCAAGACAGACAGCTAGACATTCCCTCATGTATGTGCTCATCACGACAGACAGCTAGACATTCCCTCATGTATGTGCTCATCAAGACAGACAGCTAGACATTCCCTCATGTATGTGCTCATCACGACAGACAGCTAGACATTCCCTCATGTATGTGCTCATCAAGACAGACAGCTAGACATTCCCTCATGTATCTGCTCATTGTCTTCTGAAATAGCGAAAACAACAGTGCAAAGGCGAAGTATCGACTTTAGTTGCACCGGATGTACCCATATGGCTCCGTTCCGTCTCTGTCGACAGAAATGGCAGGCCATCTGTTGAAAATGTTACATAAAGCACAAACTTGTAACTCCAACAGCAATCCTAGATATCTCATGAACAAATGCAGATGTGACTCGGGTCCTGATAGGAACTCACAACTTTAAGAACACCAGTCACACGTATTAACTACAAGGTGTTCAAGATAATTGCAGCCCCATTTACAAATCGAAAGTTGCCAGATAACCTATCGTATTGTTGTTTATTTACTATTTAAACCGGTTCTGACTAGCTCGTCCTACGTCACATTTGTTCATCGCCCTTCCCGCACTACAATTACACCGTCACACAACCTTGACCTATACTACGTCATAACTGAACCTTCTCATTTCCATACATATATGCCAGATTAGCTCCATTCATGGGCTGCTTTTAAGTTGAACACCCTGTACTTCACCAAATAGATTCATCAGACTTATGGAATAGTAAAAGTTAAAAAAACAATGAACACTATTCCTACAGGGACTGGTGTTTAGTTTTTTTTATCTTCATAAATCAGAACATCAATTTGTTTCAAAATGTATCTATTCAGTGTCTAGGATTCGTAAAATGTTCAATGTCCATTAACACATTGTAAATATTAGGACCATTCAACTGAATTATTCAATAATTATAAAGGTACTCAATTATATCAAATCTCCGGTCAATTGTAGCAGCACATGTCTCAATACCTTATTAGGCTTGATTGATTGATTGATTGATTGATATGACCATCATCATTGCACTTCGGTGAGTAACCATGTGTACTCCGATATATTTCTTATACAGGAAGATCTCAGTAGCAGTGCACGAACTAGGTAGCACTGCGAGCGAGCGACAGGATGTCATTTAGAATAATGTGAAGATATTTTGTAGGATTGTTTTTTTAAAAACAACTCTTTCTAATGAATTGTGTCCGGTTAGCATCTTTCCAGCCTGCTCTTCTCCATTTTGAACTGCGAATGTATTATATTTGTCCAGCCTGCTCTTCTCCATTTTGAACTGCGAATGTATTATATTTGTCCAGCCTGCTCTTCTCCATTTTGAACTGCGAATGTATTATATTTGTCCAGCCTGCTCTTCTCCATTTTGAACTGCGAATGTATTATATTTGTCCAGCCTGCTCTTCTCCATTTTGAACTGCGAATGTATTATATTTGTCCAGCCTGCTCTTCTCCATTTTGAACTGCGAATGTATTATATTTGTCCAGCCTGCTCTTCTCCATTTTGAACTGCGAATGTATTATATTTGTCCAGCCTGCTCTTCTCCATTTTGAACTGCGAATGTATTATATTTGTCCAGCCTGCTCTTCTCCATTTTGAACTGCGAATGTATTATATTTGTCCAGCCTGCTCTTCTCCATTTTGAACTGCGAATGTATTATATTTGTCCAGCCTGCTCTTCTCCATTTTGAACTGCGAATGTATTATATTTGTCCAGCCTGCTCTTCTCCATTTTGAACTGCGAATGTATTATATTTGTCCAGCCTGCTCTTCTCCATTTTGAACTGCAGAATGTATATATTTGTCCAGCCTGCTCTTCTCCATTTTGAACTGCGAATGTATTATATTTGTCCAGCCTGCTCTTCTCCATTTTGAACTGCGAATGTATTATATTTGTCCAGCCTGCTCTTCTCCATTTTGAACTGCGAATGTATTATATTTGTCCAGCCTGCTCTTCTCCATTTTGAACTGCGAATGTATTATATTTGTCCAGCCTGCTCTTCTCCATTTTGAACTGCGAATGTATTATATTTGTCCAGCCTGCTCTTCTCCATTTTGAACTGCGAATGTATTATATTTGTCCAGCCTGCTCTTCTCCATTTTGAACTGCGAATGTATTATATTTGTCCAGCCTGCTCTTCTCCATTTTGAACTGCGAATGTATTATATTTGTCCAGCCTGCTCTTCTCCATTTTGAACTGCGAATGTATTATATTTGTCCAGCCTGCTCTTCTCCATTTTGAACTGCGAATGTATTATATTTGTCAGCCTGCTCTTCTCCATTTTGAACTGCGAATGTATTATATTTGTCCAGCCTGCTCTTCTCCATTTTGAACTGCGAATGTATTATATTTGTCCAGCCTGCTCTTCCATTTGAACTGCGAATGTATTATATTTGTCCAGCCTGCTCTTCTCCATTTTGAACTGCGAATGTATTATATTTGTCCAGCCTGCTCTTCTCCATTTTGAACTGCGAATGTATTATATTTGTCAGCCTGCTCTTCTCCATTTTGAACTGCGAATGTATTATATTTGTCCAGCCTGCTCTTCTCCATTTTGAACTGCGAATGTATTATATTTGTCCAGCCTGCTCTTCTCCATTTTGAACTGCAGATGTATTATATTTGTCCAGCCTGCTCTTCTCCATTTTGAACTGCGAATGTATATATTTGTCCAGCCTGCTCTTCTCCATTTTGAACTGCGAATGTATTATATTTGTCCAGCCTGCTCTTCTCCATTTTGAACTGCGAATGTATTATATTTGTCCAGCCTGCTCTTCTCCATTTTGAACTGCGAATGTATTATATTTGTCAGCCTGCTCTTCTCCATTTTGAACTGCGAATGTATTATATTTGTCCAGCCTGCTCTTCTCCATTTTGAACTGCGAATGTATTATATTTGTCCAGCCTGCTCTTCTCCATTTTGAACTGCGAATGTATTATATTTGTCCAGCCTGCTCTTCTCCATTTTGAACTGCGAATGTATTATATTTGTCCAGCCTGCTCTTCTCCATTTTGAACTGCGAATGTATTATATTTGTCCAGCCTGCTCTTCTCCATTTTGAACTGCGAATGTATTATATTTGTCCAGCCTGCTCTTCTCCATTTTGAACTGCGAATGTATTATATTTGTCCAGCCTGCTCTTCTCCATTTTGAACTGCGAATGTATTATATTTGTCAGCCTGCTCTTCTCCATTTTGAACTGCGAATGTATTATATTTGTCCAGCCTGCTCTTCTCCATTTTGAACTGCGAATGTATTATATTTGTCCAGCCTGCTCTTCTCCATTTTGAACTGCGAATGTATTATATTTGTCCAGCCTGCTCTTCTCCATTTTGAACTGCGAATGTATTATATTTGTCCAGCCTGCTCTTCTCATTTTGAACTGCGAATGTATTATATTTGTCCAGCCTGCTCTTCTCCATTTTGAACTGCGAATGTATTATATTTGTCCAGCCTGCTCTTCTCCATTTTGAACTGCGAATGTATTATATTTGTCCAGCCTGCTCTTCTCCATTTTGAACTGCGAATGTATTATATTTGTCCAGCCTGCTCTTCTCCATTTTGAACTGCGAATGTATTATATTTGTCCAGCCTGCTCTTCTCCATTTTGAACTGCGAATGTATTATATTTGTCCAGCCTGCTCTTCTCCATTTTGAACTGCGAATGTATTATATTTGTCAGCCTGCTCTTCTCCATTTTGAACTGCGAATGTATTATATTTGTCAGCCTGCTCTTCTCCATTTTGAACTGCGAATGTATTATATTTGTCCAGCCTGCTCTTCTCCATTTTGAACTGCGAATGTATTATATTTGTCCAGCCTGCTCTTCTCCATTTTGAACTGCGAATGTATTATATTTGTCCAGCCTGCTCTTCTCCATTTTGAACTGCGAATGTATTATATTTGTCCAGCCTGCTCTTCTCCATTTTGAACTGCGAATGTATTATATTTGTCCAGCCTGCTCTTCTCCATTTTGAACTGCGAATGTATTATATTTGTCAGCCTGCTCTTCTCCATTTTGAACTGCGAATGTATTATATTTGTCCAGCCTGCTCTTCTCCATTTTGAACTGCGAATGGTTCTTTTACGTGGCTCAACTTGAACACGGGAGCTACATTTTATCGTCCGTCTCCGATAGGACTACACTGAGATCAAGAATCTCTGGAAAAATATCCAGATGGCTTCACAAGGGAGCGAACCTGGTACCTTTGTCACGAGAGGTGATTATCTAACCTATACGCTACAGAGACCACTGTTGAAGATATTCAGAAGGAGATGGCAGCCTCTATGGACATGTCTGGAGTGCAATGAAGATATTGAGAGGAGATGGCAGCCACTATGGGCATGTCTGGAGTGCAATGAAGATATTGAGAGGAGATGGCAGCCACTATGGGCATGTCTGGAGTGCAATGAAGATATTGAGAAGAGATGGCAGCCACTATGGACATGTCTGGAGTGCAATGAAGATATTGAGAGGAGATGGCAGCCACTATGGGCATGTCTGGAGTGCAATGAAAATATTGAGAGGAGATGGCAGCCACTATGGGCATGTCTGGAGTGCAATGAAGATATTGAGAGGACATGGCAGCCACTATGGGCATGTCTGGAGTGCAATGAAGATATTCAGAAGGAGATGGCAGTCACTATGGGCATGTCTGGAGTGCAATGAAGATATTCAGAAGGAGATGGCAGTCACTATGGACATGTATGGAGTGCAATGAAGATATTGAGAGGAGATGGCAGTCACTATGGGCATGTCTGGAGTGCAATGAAGATATTGAGAGGAGATGGCAGTCACTATGGATATGTCTGGAGTGCAATGAAGATATTGAGAGGAGATGGCAGTCACTATGGGCATGTCTGGAGTGCAATGAAGATATTGAGAGGAGATGGCAGCCACTATGGGCATGTCTGGAGTGCAATGAAGATATTGAGAGGAGATGGCAGCCACTATGGACATGTCTGGAGTGCAATGAAGATATTCAGAAGGAGATAGCAGTCACTATGGGCATGTCTGGAGTGCAATGAAGATATTCAGAAGGAGATGGCAGTCACTATGGACATGTCTGGAGTGCAATGAAGATATTGAGAGGAGATGGCAGTCACTATGGGCATGTCTGGAGTGCAATGAAGATATTCAGAAGGAGATGGCAGTCACTATGGACATGTCTGGAGTGCAATGAAGATATTGAGAGGAGATGGCAGTCACTATGGGCATGTCTGGAGTGCAATGAAGATATTGAGAGGAGATGGCAGTCACTATGGACATGTCTGGAGTGCAATGAAGATATTGAGAGGAGATGGCAGTCACTATGGGCATGTCTGAAGTGCAATGAAGATATTGAGAGGAGATGGCAGTCACTATGGGCATGTCTGAAGTGCAATGAAGATATTGAGAGGAGATGGCAGCCACTATGGACATGTCTGGAGTGCAATGAAGATATTCAGAAGGAGATGGCAGTCACTATGGGCATGTCTGGAGTGCAATGAAGATATTCAGAAGGAGATGGCAGTCACTATGGACATGTCTGGAGTGCAATGAAGATATTGAGAGGAGATGGCAGCCACTATGGGCATGTCTGGAGTGCAATGAAGATATTGAGAGGAGATGGCAGTCACTATGGACATGTCTGGAGTGCAATGAAGATATTGAGAGGAGATGGCAGTCACTATGGGCATGTCTGAAGTGCAATGAAGATATTGAGAGGAGATGGCAGTCACTATGGGCATGTCTGAAGTGCAATGAAGATATTGAGAGGAGATGGCAGCCACTATGGGCATGTCTGGAGTGCAATGAAGATATTCAGAAGGAGATGGCAGTCACTATGGGCATGTCTGGAGTGCAATGAAGATATTCAGAAGGAGATGGCAGTCACTATGGACATGTCTGGAGTGCAATGAAGATATTGAGAGGAGATGGCAGCCACTATGGGCATGTCTGGAGTGCAATGAAGATATTGAGAGGAGATGGCAGCCACTATGGGCATGTCTGGAGTGCAATGAAGATATTGAGAGGAGATGGCAGCCACTATGGGCATGTCTGGAGTGCAATGAAGATATTGAGAGGAGATGGCAGCCACTATGGACATGTCTGGAGTGCAATGAAGATATTGAGAGGAGATGGCAGTCACTATGGGCATGTCTGAAGTGCAATGAAGATATTCCAAACTGAAACTGAATTTATCCTTCCTTTTGTTTGACATAAAACTCAATTTGACGAGTCCTGTTGGTAGCAGATGTTTATTTCCTAAATAGATAAGCAAAATAAAATAGTCAATATGAAATAAATAAGCAATGAGACACATAGGACACTCCTATAGACGTATACAGGACTTTGTCTGGAATACGCAACATGTCATAATATGAGTTCGTTCCTTTTTTTTTATCCACTAGGAATTCAGGCATAGTCACTGCGCCGATTATGAAACCTCTGAGTGATTTCTACGTGAAGACTTGCCTTTCTTATCAGCAGTGTCAATCATCATTCAGAATCATCTTACTCTAACTCCGATAATGTATTCCATCTATGTTGGATTTCGTTAGTTATTCTTCCGTTTGCTGAACAAAATGCTTTCTAGATATGTCAAGTCTGTGACTTGTTTTAATTGATGTTTGTAGAGCTAGATATGTCAAGTCTGTGACTTGTTTTAATTGATGTTTGTAGAGCTAGATATGTCAAGTCTGTGACTTGTTTTAATTGATGTTTGTAGAGCTAGATATGTCAAGTCTGTGACTTGTTTTATTTGATGTTTGTAGACCTAGATATGTCAAGTCTGTGACTTGTTTTATTTGATGTTTGTAGACCTAGATATGTCAAGTCTGTGACTTGTTTTAATTGATGTTTGTAGAGCTAGATATTGCTAATTGGCTTTAATTTCTAGCGAATGTCATTACTTTGGTTTTGTCAATGTATATTCTCATGTTGTATTCATTGCATCAGTGGCGACTCGTCATTAAGGGTCAGTGGGGCCGGCCCCACCAAAATAATGTATAACGTGTATTTATTATTTTTAAATTAAAATATAGCAACCAAAAACTATGATTTATCCTGAAAAATACCTGGCCCCACCAACAAAATGATCACCAGCCGCCACTGCATTGCATGTTAACTGGAGTCTGTTAATGTGTTGCTGTTGCTGTTCCTCTGTTGTTGATATTATTGCTTGATCGTCGGCAAAAAGAAATTCATTTGAATATCGAAAGGTTGTTTCCATAATTGTCGTTAGCTATTTTACAAATTCGATATTTATGATGAACAATAGCAGTAATAGTACGCATCCTTATTTTACTTCTGACAGTACATGGAACTTTTCTGATAAACCTGTGTTTGTTCTAACCACAGACTGGCTGTTTAAATAGAGGATCATGCATAGATAAACTAAGTGGTCATTAACTCCACAGGTTGACAAGATTTTCCACAACTTGTTCCCCAGCTACGAGGTTTAACGCTTTTTCCTGATCAACGAACGCAATGCGCAAATATTTCACAGATTCAGCAGTTCTTTCCACTAACTGTCTGAGCGTGAATATTGCGTCGGTAAAGTTTCTGTTCTTTAGAATTCCATTTTGCTGTGACTGGATCCAACATGAAAAGCTAATCATATGTCTACAAGAAATAGGCCTAGATGGGGATGATATCAGACTAATAAGTAACATATACTGGGAACAGATAGCAATAATACAATATGAAAATAGCTACTCTCCATACATAGACATAAAGAGAGGAGTGAGACAAGGATGCATTCTGTCACCAAGCCTATTTAACATCTACACAGAGAAAATCTTCAAACAACTAGAGGGAATGCCATGACTCAAGATCAATGGAAAAATAATAAACAACTTAAGATATGCAGATGACACAGTATTGGTAGTAGAAAATGAATAAGATCTACAAGAATTAGTGGACCAATTGGACAGAACTAGCAAGGAATATGGATTAGACATTAACATACAGAAAACAAAAACTATGGTAATAAACAAGGAAATGGAAAAACCTAAAATGAATATAAAAATACATGGAGAATTACTACATCAAGTAAAAAGTTTCTTATATCTCGGTCAGATGATAACAGATGATGGCAGATGTATAACAGAAATTAAAAAGAGAATAGGAATGGCCAAAGATAATTTCAATAGTATGAGAAAGTTACTGACATCCAAACAAATCACAAACAGGCTAAAAATGAGAATGATCAAATGCTATATATATCCTATATTAATGTATGACGCTGAAACATGGACAATGAACAAGCAGTTAGAAGACAGAATTCATGCATTTGAGATGTGGATATATAGAAGAATAGGCAGAGTTTCATGGACAGAAAACAGACAAATAAACAAGTTTTAGGAAAACTAGGCATGAAGAAACAATTATTAAGAGAAATAAAATTCAGACAAGTAAAGTATTTTGGGCACATAAAAGACATGACACCATGATAAAACATTTACTAGAGGGGAAAGTTGAGTGGGAAAAGATCAAGAGGAAGACCGAGAGATAAGTGGGAGGAAACTTTAAGAAATGGACAGGTTACAGTCTGGCAGTGTGCAACACCAAGGCGAAAGACAGAGGATGCTGGAGATTCATTGCAGCCAACCTTCGATGTGGAGACGGCACCTGATGATGATGATGTGACTGGATAGTATTTCACAGCCATTTTTCCAATTATTTTATCAAATATGTTTCCGGTGTGACTCAGTACAGCTAGTAAACTATATTTCATACAATCCTTTTGCTACCTTTCGTCCTTCAACTGGCAACTATTATTACATTCCTTCAATCTTCAGATGCTTCTTGTGGGACCCAGACATTGATGAATTGTCTGTGTAAACAGCTTATTCCGACCTCTTCATGTCAATGTGCAGTTACATGTGCAGTTTTTAATTTGCTCAATAATACTGAGCATAAGTTATAAAACTATAAATATTAGTAAATTATAAAAATGCAAGTGTTACCAAAATAAGACAATGTTAGATACGTTACAGATACATGTAAAGAAACTAGACTGACCGGCATCTACATCTAAGTTTTGACAATCTAAGCTATCTTTATCTTGTCCTGTACATCAGTAACGAACTGTGATTCTAAGATCCATGTCTACTACTACTACTACTACGAGAGATTGGCACTGCAGTTACTACTTAAAGAACCCGACCTGACGATAAACCTAGAGATTTAGTAGGATTGCATATCCGAACGCAGAAGAGGAAAAAAAAAAATATAATTTTTATTATATTTAAATGCCGTCCGAGTGGTTACAGGGGCCCAAATTTGGGATGTAAAGAATATAACCACTGTCACCTGTCATGCATGTCGTAAGAGGCGACTAAGGAGGTTGGTCGTGGAGCTGGCTACCCCACACCGTAAAAACACCAGATAGCTACAGAAACCACAGACAAGAAAATTCAAAGCTCGTCAACCGAGGAAGAAGAGGGACCCCAAGTAGAGGGACTCATGAAGCGACCCGGTGAAATTCGAAAGAAAATCGGGCTGCCGACTCACCTTCTTTCAACCCGGAAGATCTCCAGGATTGGCACCTGGAATGTCCGCATGATGTTCGAAACTGGGAAGACGGCACAGGTGGCACGGGAAATGAGGACATATGGACTGGCCATCCTGGGACTGAGCGAAACCAGATGGACAAAGGCAGGACACACTAGACTTATAACGGGGGAATCATTACTGTACTCCGGAAGAGAGGAGGAAGACGCACCACACATGGATGGAGTAGCATTGATGTTAGTCAAACAAGCACATTACTGTACTCCGAAAGAGAGAAGGAAGACGCACCACACATGGATGGAGTAGCATTGATGTTAGTCAAACAAGCACATTACTGTACTCCGGAAGAGAGGAGGAAGACGCACCACACATGGAGGGAGTAGCATTGTTGTTGGTCAAACAAGCACAAAAGTCATTAATTGAATGGGAGCCGTTAGGATCAAGAATGATCCGGGCAACTTTCAAAACCTCCAATGCAAAATTAAACTGAACATAGTCCAATGCTACGCCCCAACAAATGACAGCAAAGAACAAATAAAAGAAGAGTTTTACAATAAGTTGCAGGGTGTATTAGGCAAATTTAAAAGTAAGGATCTTACTATTTTGCTAGGAGACTTTAATGCAAAGATAGGCAGAGACAACTGGGCTTGAGGAAACCATGGCAAACATGGACTAGGGAAATAAATAAAAATGGAGAGATGTTCGTGATCTTTGGCAGCAAACCAGTTGGTTATAGGAGGTAGCCTCTTTCAGCACAAAAGAATCTACACAGCTACATGGATATCACCAGACCACAGGACAGAAAACCAAATCGACCACATCTGCATAACAGGGAAGTTCAGAAGGTTACTTTGTTTCTTTCTTTCTCGAATCCTGTATGCCTCACAGCGTCAGGTCAGGAAGAGATTTCAAAACGGGCCCTAGTATGCGCTTCGAAGATAGTCTCTTTCGTCGCCTCTGTTATCTCTGAGGTCCATCTTTTGCGTGGCCGGCCTTTTGTTTTGTACCCATTGTATCGGAGCAGCATTGCTCTTTGGGGTGCACTGTCTGATGGTAATCTGCTTACGTGGCCGAACCATTTAATTTGTTGTTTCTTGATGAAGTCTAGTACTGATGTTGTACCTACTTTTTCCTGATGTCTTCATTTCTCAAGCGGTCTCTTCTTGTTACACCCGGCATTCTGCGTAGACACTTCATCTCTGTTGTGACTAGTTTTCTTCTATCTTGTTACTGGTCACTGTACGACGTAAAGTATATAGAGGAGCAGATGTGGCCTCTGACCACTACCTTGTTATAGCAAAAGTGCGAATGAAACTCAAGAGATTCATGACGACCAAGCATGGTAACAGGGTGAGATACAATGTGGGACATCTGAAGGAGCAGAAGGAAAAGGATATATTTAGTGTCACGATTTCCAACAAATTCGAGGCCCTAGAAGTTGATGAAGGAAGTATTGAAGACCACTAGCATAAAGTTAAAGAAGCCTGGACTAGTACATGTGGAACTACCCTTGGAGAAAAGATATGCCACCACAAGGAATGGCTATCAGAGTCAACGTTAGATAAGATAACAGAGATAAGAGGCAGAAAGGCTGACCTCTGTAATAGCAGAACAAGATCAGCATAGGCCGCAGCACAAGAAAAATACACAAAAGCCAACAGGGAGGTGAAGAGAAGTATAAAAGCAGATAAAAGATGGTATATAGATGATCTGGCAAGAGAAGCAGAAGAGGCAGCAGCTAAGGGTAACCTGAAAGATTTATACGATAACACAAGGAAATTGACAGGAAATATTAACAAACAAATAAACCGATTAAGGACAAGGCTGGAAGATTACTCGGCAATGCTCAAGAACAGATGCAGAAGTGGGCAGAACACTTCAAGGACCTTCTAAACAGGCCAGTTCCCAAGTCCAACCGGACATAGATCCAGCTGCAAAAGATCTAACAATCGACTGTAGCAAGCCAAGCAAAGCGGAAATAAAGAAGGCCAATCTCCAACTACGAAATGGTAAAGCTACAGGCTCAGATGGTATACCTGCACAGGCCATAAAATCAAATGCTGACATCTCAACAGACATGCTACATGACTTGTTGGGAAAATTGAGGAGAGGGAAGAAATATCAAAGACTGGAGAGAGGATATATAGTCAAACTACCTAAAAAGGGTGACCTCCAAGAATGCTCGAACTATAGAGGAATAATGCTCCTGTCTGTACCAGGCAAAATACTAAGTCGAATCATCCTAGACAGACTCAAGGAAACTACAGATGCAGTACTAAGGGATGAACAAGCAGGATTTAGGCAAAACAGATCCTGCGCAGATCAAATATCGACGCTGCGTATCATAGTGGAGCAGAGCATCGAGTGGCTCATCCCTCTATATCAACTTTGTGGACTATGAAAAGGCATTCGATAGCCTAGACAGGGAAACATTCTGGAAACTTCTACGACACTATGGCGTCCCCAGAAGCTAACCAACCTAATAAAGAAAATGTATGAGGAGACAACGGCTAGAGTACTGAATGAAGGAAAACTGACAGAGGTCTTTGAAATAAAGACTGTTGTGCGACAGGGCTGCCTTTTATCGCCCTTCCTTTTCCTGCTGGCCATTGACTGGATAATGAGATCAACAACTGCCAGAGGAAAAAATGGAATACAATGGACCATGATGAGTCAATTGGAGGATCTGGATTTTGCAGATGATCTAGCACTCCTCTCTCACAACCATCAGCAGATGCAAAAGAAAACAACAAAACTAGAAACAGTCTCACAGCAACTAGACCTGACTATTCACGGGGAGAAAACAAAGATCATGAGATTAAATGCTGGTTCCAGAGACCCAATCTTACTGAGAGGATCACCACTAAAAGAGGTTGACACATTTACATATCTGGAAAGTGTCGTCAACATTCAAGGTGGCACAGATGAAGACGTTAGGATTAGAATACAAAAGGCAAGATCAGCATTTACCATTCTGAAGAACATATGGAGTTCAAGAATGATCAGGAATAAAACTAAGATAATGATATTCAACTCAAATGTCAAGTATGTCCTTCTGTATGGAGCGGAGACATGGAGAACGACTAAGGTGAACACCAAAAAGCTGCAGACATTCATTAATAGATGCCTAAGCAGGATACTCCATTTGAGATGGTATGACAAGACCACAAACAGAGAACTGTGGATAGGCAGGACAACGGCAGGTGAAACAGGAGATAATGAGCAGAAGGTGGCGATGGATAGGACACACACTGAGGAAACCCACTGACAGCATCGCGAGACAGGCTCTCCGATGGAACCCCCAGGGCAACAGAAGTAAGGGAAGACCCAGAAACACCTGGAGACGGGAGTTAGAGATGGAATGCAAAAACGGGGTGAGAGTGGAGAGATCTGGAAAGATGGCCTTGGATATGCGGGCTTGGAAGGCCTTGGTTGAGGACATATGCTTCCCTAGGGGCGAAGGGTGAAGAAGAAGAATATTTAAATGCCAGATTTGATAACTATTTATAATAATATTGTCAGAATGTGGTAACTGATATCATGGACATAATTTTAAAATTTGATAATATTTAATTCAACGAATTGTATGAATGACAGTGAATTGTATGAATGACAGTGAATTGTATGAATGACAGTGAATTGTATGAATGACAGTGAATTGTATGAATGACAGTGAATTGTATGAATGTATTGTGAATGGATAAGATTTCATGTTTGGATACTGTGTACACTCTGCTTCCAATGTTGACTACAAGGTATCTACAATACCATCCGACCGCTGTCCTGCTACTAGTACATTCTGAGATATATTGTTGTTTAACTATCTCTGGATATTATCCTCATATTTGTGATTACCTCATGCTTCTTATTCGCCTTCTGCTTAATCTTATTCCTCCAGCTTAGAATACATGTAAAACGTGTTATGGATCAAAGAAACAACTTTAAAACACATACATATATCAATACAAATGTAATATCTTGAAAGACATTTGCCTAAGCGTCGCTAGATAATTGAAGTAAACGTTGTTTGTTATGCTCGTCCAATTTCAATCTTTCCTTTTATCTGCACTGTGTCTTTATGTGACTAAATTATTGTTCATGTCTTTATTGTATTCCGTTCAATAATGATCGTATCATTTCTAATCAGCCGAACGTCTACATTTCTCTTAATGTATCAATGACGTGTCTTTACTCTCTAACAATCCACATCTCTCAAATCTTACTCATGTCTTAGAAGCTCCAGTGTTCAATAATGATATGTAAAAGTTAATAATTACATACAACAAATTAATAAATATACTTTTAACAGTATACATTGTTAGCACAACTGTACTCACGAGCCAGACAGAAAATAAAAGATAGGATTATGCAGATCTGTGTCGACATTTTGTTTCCTGCAATATCTTCTCGTACTTTTGTCGTGTCGCAACAATAATAAAGATATGAATAACTCTGAGTTATAAAGTTACTACTCTGTCTACTTCACTTCACTTCACAAACTGATGTACTGAACTGTTCATGCAAGTTAATCAATTTTGATGCATATGGGTGTGGTTGTCAATGAGAAAGCATTCTTGCTGGTTGGCTCCACCCCCATATCAGAGAGATAGCCAATGGATAGAGCTGACATTCTGAACGCCCCCATAGAGTATGCCCACAACGTGGTTTTCACTAAAACCAATCAACGTCAACTGCTAGATTGCAGGAGTTTGGATTGAAGATTAGAGTGACATAACATCACAACAGGTACATGAGTAGGCTTACCAATCAAAATCGAACTGGTCCGGTCAGTCGCTGAATTCTGTTCATGCAGGATATTGCAAAGGAGATCGCAGGAGCTATGGGCATGTTGGAATATCAATAAAGATATTCCTTGCTGAAACTGAATTTATGCTACCTTTAATAAACCTTACATAAACACAATTTGACCAGCACTGTTGACAGCAGCCATATCATAAATAGTCAGGTGCAAGAAAATAGTATATATGAGATATTCAAGAAACACACAGGCCACCACTATAGACATGAAGGAATAGGTCTGGAATACGAACATGCAATAATATTATGGCACATCTAACTAATTTTTGCTTGAAGGCATGTTTTTCTTATTAACATTATCTCTGGGCGCTCAGAAGCACCTTACTGCCACTAGACATGTACTTGTAGTTACGATCACAAGAAAGTGTCAGGGTTACGGTAGTCAACAGCGCACCGTCTGCACACCGAATTCGTTCTTAACAACATTGTTCTTGTAATCTCACGCGATGTGCAGAAACCTACAAATCTGATCTGGTCACAGCGGCTCAGATCAGAGCGGGAGAAAACTGCAGGAGGCTGCGACAATACGTAATAAATTGGCGTTTAAAGATAAAGACACGAACGTATGGTATTCACATAAGCAAGCAAAAATGAATAATAAATGATAAAACCAACAAAAATCCAACGTATTCGACTATAAGTCTTCTTCAGGAAACATCCAAAAACAAACAATGAATCCTAACTGAACTAAATCGTGGATCTAAATATCTCAGTGTCCAACACAATAGCAGTGCAGCGTGGTCAAGCTCCCGTCTCCTAGACATGTTCAAGAAAATATTAAATATCTCAGTGGCAAACACAATGCATGCAGCGTGGTCAAGCTTCCGTCTCTTAGACACCTCAAGAAAATACTAAATATCCAGTGGCATTAAGTGCAGCGCAGCGTGGTCAAGCTGCCGTATCCTACTTCCAAGACTTGTTCAAGAAAATACTAAATATCTCAGTGGCACACACAAGTGCAGCGCAGCGTGGTCGCTGATATCCTACTTCAAGACTATGTTCAAGAAAATACTAAATATCTCAGTGGCACACAATGATGCAGCGCAGCGTGGTCAAGCTGCCGATACCTACTTCCAAGACTTGTTCAAGAAAATACTAAATATCTCAGTGGCACACACAAGTGCAGCGCAGCGTGGTCAAGCTGCCGTATCCTACTTCCAAGACTTGTTCAAGAAAATACTTTTCATTTATAACCTATCACATCAATGGTATTGAATACAGCAACCATCTGCAGTTGAAGAAAAGACCAAGCTTTAACTAAACCCCAAAGACATCTTTGAAAAATGTCCAGCAAACCTTTGGACAAATAGATATCTATGATTCTGCTAGAAATGATACTCTAGATATAAAGATATCTATGATTCTGCTAGAAATGATGTCTAGATATAAAGATATCTATGATTCTGCTAGAAATGATGTCTAGATATAAAGATATCTATGATTCTGCTAGAAATGATGTCTAGATATAAAGATATCTATGATTCTGCTAGAAATGATGTCTAGATATAAAGATATCTATGATTCTGCTAGAAATGATGTCTAGATATAAAGATATCTATGATTCTGCTAGAAATGATGTCTAGATATAAAGATATCTATGATTCTGCTAGAAATGATGTCTAGATATAAAGGGAGGTTGAGAAAGTAGAACCTGAAAGAAGCTAAAATAATTATTACCTATTAGTAATGATATACCACAACAACGTTACAACTGAAGAGGTTCTGTGACATGAAGTAGTGGCTCAAAGGAATGAAGCACAGCTTCTGGGACGTACAGAGGAGATTGTGGGTAGAGAAGCGGGTGTTCTGGGGGGCAAAACAGAGGTTCTGGGGTGCGAAGCAGATTTTATGGGGCGGGAAGTGAAGGCTCTGGGGTGTGATGTGGAGTTTCTGTGGCACGATGTAGAGGTTTTGTGACATGAAGCGGAGGTTTTGGGGCGTAAAGAGGAGGTTATGGGGTGTGAAGCGGAGGTTCTAAAGCGTTAAGGGGAAGTTCTGGCACATGAAGCGGATGTTCTGGAGCATGAAGCGCAGGTTATGGGACGTGAAGCGGAGATTGTGAGGTCTGAAGCTGAATTTATGGGGCATGAAGCTGAATTTATGGGGCATGAAGCGAAGATTGTGAGGTCTGAAGCTGAATTTATGGGGCATGAAGCTGAATTTATGGGGCATGAAGCTGAATTTATGGGGCATGAAGCGAAGATTGTGAGGTCTGAAGCTGAATTTATGGGGCATGAAGCTGAATTTATGGGGCATGAAGCGGAAATTGTGAGGTCTGAAGCTGAATTTATGGGGCATGAAGCGGAGATTGTGAGGTCTGAAGCTGAATTTATGGGGCATGAAGCGAAGAATCTGGGACGTGAAGAGGAGATTTTAGGGCATGAAGTGCAGGTTATTGGACGTGAAGCGGTGGTTTTAGTGAGTTAAGCTTAGGTTCTGGGCGTCAAAAACAGATTTTCTCGTGCTTGAAGTGTATGTTCTTTGACGTGAAGTGGAGGTTCTATAACGTGAAGCTGAGGTTATGGGACGTAAAGTGGAGGTTATGGGACGTAAAGTGGAGGTTATGGGACTTAAAGTGGAGGTTATGGGTCATGAAGCGGAGGTCATGGGGCGTGAAGCGGAGGTAATAGGGCGGGAAGCGGAGATACTATGACGTGAAGCTGAGGTTTTAATGCGTGAAGTGAAGGTTCTTGTGCGTGAGGGTGGAGGAACTATAACGTGAAGTGGAAGTTCTGAAACATGAAGTGAAAGTTCTGGAAATGGAATTGAAGGTTCTGGTTTTGAAGCCTAGGTTCTAGTACGTGAAGTGGAGGTTCTGGTTCGTGAAGTGGATGTTCCCTGGTGAAGTGGACGTTCTGGAACGTGAAGGAAGGTTCGTGTGCATGAATTGTAAATTCTGGTGTATGAAGTGGAGGTTTTTGTGCGTGAAGTGGAGGTTATGGTGCATGAAGTGAAGATTCTGGTGCGTGAAGTGGATGTTCTGGAACGTCAAGTGGACGTTCTGGGTAGTTAAGTGGAAGTTGTGAGGCGTGAAGCGGAGGTTTTGGAAGTGAAGAGAAGGTTATTGGGAGCCAAGTGAATGTTCTGGGACGCAAAGCGGAGTTTTTTGGGGCATGAAGTGGACGTTCTGGGGCGTGAAGCATTGGTTTTGGGGAGTAAAGCGGAGGTTCTGGAACTCATAGCGGTAGCTCTGGGGCACAATACAGAAACAATCGGACATGCTAAAAAATACTTTATCACTCAGCGGACTAGATAAGAGTCATATGGAATGGAGCTAGAGGAAATATGATTGGAAATGTATCACAACAAATTAAATAAAGAGAAAATGTACTTGGAATCAAATATACTAGAAACATGAGAAAGATGTTAGTTTTCATAAATACTATTTAGCAGTACTAAAAAGCAAGAAAATTTCAGGAAGAAATTAACAATTCTAAAACAAGAAATAAAGAGTATAGAATTCAACAATAATCTTGGAACTAAGGATATTGTTCAGTCAAGTAGTTATTTACATAACATATCTCTAGTATATATGGGGGCAAAATTATACGTTTCAAACGTATCACATTTGTTTTTAAATAAAGAATATAAAATAGTTGAAATAAATAATTTAAACTGTTTTCAATGAAGAATTAAAACTGGTTATAATAAAGATTTAAAACTGGTTTAAATAAAGATTTAAAACTGGTTGAAATAAAGAATGTAAACTGGTTGAAATAAAGAATGTAAACTGGTTGAAATAAAGAATGTAAACTGGTTTAAATAAAGAATGTAAACTGGTTGAAATAAAGAATGTAAACTGGTTGAAATAAAGAATGTAAACTGGTTTAAATAAAGAATGTCAACTGGTTTAAACAAAGAATGTAAACTGGTTGAAATAAAGAATGTAAACTGGTTTAAATAAAGAATGTAAACTACTTGAAATAAAGAATGTAAACTGGTTTAAATAAATAATGTAAACTGGATGAAATAAATAATGTAAACTGGTTTAAATAAAGAATGTAAACTTGTTGAAATAAACAATATAAACTGGTTGAAATAAACAATATAAACTGGTTGAATTAAAGAATGTAAACTGGTTGAAATAAAGAATGTAAACTGGTTTAAATAAAGAATGTCAACTGGTTTAAACAAAGAATGTAAACTGGTTTAAATAAAGAATGTAAACTGGTTGAAATAAAGAATGTAAACTACTTGAAATAAAGAATGTAAACTGGTTTACATAAATAATGTAAACTGGATGAAATAAAGAATGTAAACTGGTTTAAATAAAGAATGCAAACTGGTTGAAATAAAGAATGCAAACTGGTTGAAATAAAGAATGTCAACTCGTTGAAAAGAAGAATGAAAACTGGTTGAAATAAAGAATGTAAACTGTTGTAAATAAAGAATGTAAACTGGTTGAAATAAAGAATGTAAACTGGTTGAAATAAAGAATGTAAACTGGTTTAAATAAAGAATGTAAACTGGTTTAAATAAAGAATGTAAACTGGTTGAAATAATGAATGTAAACTTGTTGAAATAAACAATATAAACTGGTTGAAATAAACAATATAAACTGGTTGAATTAAAGAATGTAAATTAGTTGAAATAAAGAATGTAAACTTGTTGAAATAAAGAATGTAAACTGGTTGAAATAAAGAATGTAAACTTGTTGAAATAAAGAATGTAAACTGGTTGAAATAAACAATGTCAACTGGTTGAAATAAAGAATGTAAACTGGTTTAAATACAGAATGTAAACTGGTTTAAATAAAGAATGTAAATTGGTTTAAATAAAGAATATAAACTGGTTGAAATAAACAAAGTCAACTGGTTGAAATAAAGAATGTAAACTGGTTTAAATAAAGAATGTAAACTGGTTGAACTAAACAATGTAAACTGGTTGAAATAAAGAATGTAAACTGGTTGAAATACAGAATGTAAACTGGTTTAAATAAAGAATGTAAACTGGTTTAAATAAAGAATGTAAACTGGTTGAAATAAACAATGTCAACTGGTTGAAATCGATAATTATTTAGATGACAATTGAATTATAAAATTGAAATAGCAATTTTGTTGTTGTCGTTCTTGAAGAACAATAATAGCTTGAAAGATTTTTTAAAATCTGCCATTACTTCGCTGATGATTTAATGTAGCTTGCCCGAAGCTATTGCCTTGAGTTTACATATTGCACGTTTTATTTGATCTGCAACAATACTTTTTTAACTAACAGAGTGGTCGAACATGTAACCACTGAGTTAAACCTTTCAGCCATCATCTCTCCCTTTAACCCTTTGTGTACAAAGCCTAAAATCATCACATTTTTAAGATTAAAATATGTATGGAGTATGCTCTATCAAAAGTTTATGTATCAGAACGTGCAGGGTTAATAGCTCTTTTCATAAATGCATATGCTGTATTCAACAAAGAATTATACAGGAATGGATCGTGTGAATAATTCTGTTTCTTTTTAATGCTTTGCTTTGTGAAGCGGTTTGTCGTAAAATTAGTGCTGTCGAAAGTTTTGAAAGATGGCTTGTTGTATTGAAGGAGTTAAAACGCTATCCTGAATTTTGTTTGTTTGTCGAAACACTTTTACTGGCTTGTTGCCAACATATGATGATTTGTTCATCGTCTATGAATAGAAATAAATTTGAAATGAATTCTATTGAAGTATTTTTGTAAGAAACCATGATTGTATTTTGCTTGGACGTGTTAAAGTCAATCTGGAGTGTAACAAAACATAGACTTTTACATTGTTTTATTTATGTATTATTTCTCAGTGGTTTCAGTGTTGTGTCAAAGTTACTGTGCACAAAATGTAATGGAGATGGTTGTGTGATGTAGATGGTGGTGTGATGGAGATGCTGGTGTGGTGTAGATGGTGGTGTGACCAATGTTTATTTCACAGCAAAGCATTAACATATTTTTGTTCAATTTGTGATGTCTAAGATCAGGAGTGTGGAAATCTATTTTCTGTCCAGATGCATCCAACAATGTTGCTATGAATTTACAATAAACTGAGAACTCTGTGTGTGATTTTCTCAGTTCTTGAATGTTTGAAACATCTGGCAACGATGTATTGAATGTATGAAAGGTGTCAAGAATTAATTAGTTCGGTTGAGATTGGAAAATGAATTTTAAGCTCAGCTGCGTTGTATTAAATTGTTCTACCGACATGATGTTTTCTATTAAAGTTTAATGCTGATTTGTTGCTTTTGTTTGCCACAACTTTGCAAAAATGAATTTTGTATACTTGAGTCAGCCGTTATATTTGTGGTAGTTAGGTTTCACTGAATAACACCCAGTCACATCGGCCTACGTGGTTAGGGTTTGAAGGTGTGGGTATCTTATTGATCTTTATCCGAGGGAGTCTTATCTCCTGGCGTGTTTAACTCTGGTCTCCTCTTTTGTTTCTTCTTTTTCTTCAGTGATCTCTGGTCATGCGCTTAGTGGACCACAATCTGGACAGTCAGACACAAACTCTTTTGTTTAAAACTGTGACTATCCTCTGTGTGTGCGGGTTCAATTCCGCGGGATGGCAGAAAAGCCACAGATTCCCCAGATTTACGGTGTTCGTGGCATCGAACCGAAGGGTTACGTTGTCCATGGCACCGAGCCGAAGAGCTGAAAAGCTCAAGTGCTTCTGGATCGGGGAAAAAACAACTTCATTTGATATATCATTACATCCTTGTTACCTTTCGTTCTCTTGCGTTTTGTGTTCGCGAGGTATGGCAAATTAAAATTCTCATTTCTGCTCTGCTTGTTAGTTTGCAGTTGACACCTAAATCTAGTACAGGTACATGAAAGTCTTCACATGTACCTGGTTTCGGTATATTAAATTTCTCACCTGTCCTATCGGATGGAAATGCATTTTCTCACTTGCACCTAAACAGGTGTAGCAGGTTTGTGTTCGACCACAGTGACTCTCAGGTCGAGCCAGTATTATTTGAGTATCACAGAAGCACTGATGTAAAGGTGTCCACGAGGTACGTCAAATTGAAATTCTCACCTGTGCTTTGCTTGTTAGATTGCAGTTCACACCTGAATCTAGTCCAGGTATATGAAACTCTTCACCTGTATCTGGTCTAGGTATATTAAATTTCTCATTTTTATTTTTATTTCTTTTTTAAAATCAGTTTTACATTTGTGCCAGGGCATGCAGGTCTAAGAGAACATGAACGAACCAATAGACTTGCAGGTATGACTGCTGTAAAAATATGGGCGAACTGACTGTTATTGTGAATTCACTAAAACTATAAACAAAGTACATTTCTCATCTATCCTTACTGAAGGAAATGTATTTCCTCACTTGTATGTAAACGTGCGTATTTTGTTCCTTTTCGATCACAGTGACTTTCAGTTCAACTCATTATTATTTAGTATTATAAAATCATTGATGTAAAGAGTGTCGGATTATTATTTAGTATTATAAAATCATTGATGTAAAGAGTGTCGGATTATTATTTAGTATTATAAAATCATTGATGTAAAGAGTGTCGGATTACTATTTAGTATTATAAAATCACTGATGTAAAGGGGGTCGGTTAAACATGATCCCATCAAACATTGTATGACTTATTTGACTCAATCTTCTCTGACCCCCGTGGAGCATAGGACCTCAACAGTTGTTCACCAATTGTCCCGGTACCTGGTTGTTTTCTTTACGACTTTCGAGGATAGCCCAAGAAGTCGCTGCTTCTTCTTCTTTGCGTTCGTTCTTTACAACCAATTTTAATCAATCTTTGTGATATGTTTGATCTTTGCCAAGAACGTGTATAGGTTGTAAATTGGTTTGTAGGCTCTAAACGTATAGACTTGACAGGTTTAGGACACATGCATCCGATTTCAGCCACACCTCCTTAGTAGCCTCTTATGACATGCGTGGCAGGTAACAGTGGTTATATTCTTTACACCCCAAATTTGGGCCCTGGTAACCACTCGGCGAACTCTTGTATTATCTTTGTCTCTTGCAAGAACAAAGTTGTTAAACAATCTTATTTGATATGTTCTTATTTGATATGTTCTTATTTGATATGTTCTTATTTGATATGTTCTTATTTGATATGTTCTTATTTGAAAATGTTCTTATTTGATATGTTCTTATTTTAGACATATTCATCAATACGTTTGATTTTATTTCAGACATGCCATTTGCCTTGCGAGTCGAAGGTCGTGGGTTCGAATCCGGACCGCGCGTTCTGTTCACGAGTACAGTTTTTTCCAGAGACCTCTAGGATTTTTGCCGGAGCTAAGAAGTTCGTGCTTTGTTCAATACTCTCTCGGCAAGTGTCTAGACATTTCTGTGGAATACTCTCGGCAAGTGGCGTTCCATTTCTGTGCAATACTCTCGGCAAGTGGCGTGACATTTCTGTGCAATACTCTCAGCAAGTGGCGTGACATTTCTGTGCAATACTCTCGGCAAGTGGCGTGCCATTTCAGCAATACTTCGGCAAGTGGCGTGACATTTCTGTGGAATACCTCGGCAAGTGGCGTGCCATTTCTGTGCAATACTCTTGGCAAGTGGCGTGACATTCTGGAATACCTCGGCAAGTGGCGTGACATTTCTGTGCAATACTCTCGGCAAGTGGCGTGACATTTCTGCAATACTCGGCAAGTGGCGTGCCATTTCTGTGCAATACTCGGCAAGTGGCGTGCCATTTCTGCAATACTCTTGGCAAGTGGCGTGACATTTCTGTGGAATACCTCGGCAAGTGGCGTGACATTTCATGCAATACTCTCGGCAAGTGGCGTGACATTTCTGTGCAATACTCTCGGCAAGTGGCGTGACATTTCTGTGCAATACCTCGGCAGTGGCGTGACATTTCTGTGCAATACCTCGGCAAGTGGCGTGACATTTCGGCAATACCTCGGCAAGTGGCGTGACATTTCTGTGCAATACCTCGGCAAGTGGCGTGCCATTTCTGGTCAATACTCTCGGCAAGTGGCGTGACATTTCGTGCAATACCTCGGCAAGTGGCGTGACATTTCTGTGGATCGACTGAGTCATATGGGTAGAACCGGTGCAATGACGTCAATCTTTCAGCTTTTTTTTTTTTCAGACATATTCATTCTGACCTATTTTCTTATTTCAGACATATTCATTCTGACCTATTTTCTTATTTCAGACATATTCATTCTGACCTATTTTCTTATTTCAGACATATTCATTCTGACCTATTTTCTTATTTCAGACATATTCATTCTGACCTATTTTCTTATTTCAGACATATTCATTCTGACCTATTTTCTTATTTCAGATATATTCATTCTGACCTATTTTCTTATTTCAGACATATTCATTCTGACCTATTTTCTTATTTCAGACATATTCATTCTGACCTATTTTCTTATTTCAGACATATTCATTCTGACCTATTTTCTTATTTCAGACATATTCATTCTGACCTATTTTCTTATTTCAGACATATTCATTCTGACCTATTTTCTTATTTCAGACATATTCATTCTGACCTATTTTCTTATTTCAGACATATTCATTCTGAAATATTTTCTTATTTCAGACATATTCATTCTGACCTATTTTCTTATTTCAGACATATTCATTCTTACCTATTTTCTTATTTCAGACATATTCGTTCTTACCTATTTTCTTATTTCAGACATATTCTTCTTACTATGTAGGTATCATACTAGTCTCTTCAATATTCTTCATACATATGTAATGTTGTCCTACTAGCCTCCTCAATATCTCATATTAACTCTTCTCTCTTGTCTGTGGATCTCTGAAGCCAAGTGATTATGACACTTGTCTGTCTGTAGATCTCTGAAGCCAAGTGATTATGACACTTGTCTGTCTGTGGATCTCTGAAGCCAAGTGATTATGACACTTGTCTGTCTGTGGATCTCTGAAGCCAAGTGATTATGACACTTGTCTGTCTGTAGATCTCTGAAGCCAAGTGATTATGACACTGTCTGTTGTGGATCTCTGAAGCCAAGTGATTATGACATGTCGTCTGTGGATCTCTGAAGCTGATTATGCACATGTCTGTCTGTGGATCTCTGAAGCCAAGTGATTATGACACATGTCTGTCTGTGGATCTCTGAAGCCAAGTGATTATGACACATGTCTGTCTGTAGATCTCTGTAGGATTAGACCATTCGTCTGTGATCTCTACATGATTATGACACTTGTCTGTCTGTAGATCTCTGAAGCCAAGTGATTATGACAGTTGTCTGTCTGTAGATCTCTGAAGCCAAGTGATTATGACAGTTGTCTGTCTGTAGATCTCTGAAGCCAAGTGATTATGACAGTTGTATGTCTGTAGATCTCTGAAGCCAAGTGATTATGACACTTGTATGTCTGTAGATCTCTGGATTAGCACTTGTCTGACTCTGAAGCCAAGTGATTGACACTTGTCTGTGATCTCTGAAGCAGTGATTATGACATTGTCTGTGGATCTCTGAAGCCAAGTGATTATGACAGTTGTTTTGCTTTCTGAAGGTAGTGGATTCGAATAAGGATCTCGTCGTTCAGTTCACATATCCGTCCCCCTCCCAGAAATCCCTAGTATTGTTACTGTGTCTGCAGAGTTTATGCTTTGTACAACACTCTCGGTAAGGGGCGTTACATTTCTGCCAAGAGGGACGAGCAATTTGAAGGAACACGTCAAGTCTATAAATACAATGAAGTCAATCCTTCGCCATTGGGGCCCTTTTTTTGTGTCTGTCTAATTTTAATCGAACAATTGCTTGTCAAAAATACACATAAAATGATGATGTATGGCATTAAGAGAAGGATAAATGAGCTTGATGGACGGGTCAGCACATCAGTTTGTAAAAGTGTACAATTTTGTTTCAAACTTAAAATTATTGATATTTACCGATTATAGTATCTACAGCAGACGAGTAAAAGTTAGAGATACAGAAGACAGTTGATTGAAAACTAATGGGATAACTAAAATGGGAAACTGATCAGTTTAACCTTGATTTCTGGTTTCGTTTCTGGGGTAAGTACAGTTCTGGTGACTATAGGTATTGTTTAGTTTATGTAAAAGGTTATATGTCAATACTAGTATTTAAATATCATTTTTGGGACACGGGACAATTTCTAAGACATCAATAAGATTTGAGAGATATGGTTTCGTAGAGAATACAAGACACGCCATTGATACATCAAGACAAATGTAGACGTTCTGCTGATTAGAAATGAGATGATCATTATTGAACGAAATAAAATAAAGCCAAGAACAATAATTTAGTAAACATAAAGACACATGAAATAAAAGGAAAGAAAAAAATTTTGGGCAAAGGGAAGAAAAAGTTACTTCTTCAATTATTTAGTTACGCTTAGGCAAATGTATTCGAGACATTGAATTTATATTGAATTCTGGTGTTTTTAAATTGTTTTTGATCCATTTTTGATCCTGAGCTTAACTCCCCCGAGTGGTTACCGGTGCCCAAATTTGGGTGTAAAGAATGAGCCACTGTTACCCGCCGCGTCGTAAGAGGCGACTAAGGAGGTTTGGTAAAATCGGATGCACTTTTTCCCTAAACTTTAGAAGTTCATGGTTTAGGGGCCTACCAAACCAATGTGCAACATATACACGTTCTTGGCAAAGACAGACAATCAACGATTGATTAAAATTGGTCGAAAGAACGAACGCAAAGAAGAAGAAGATAAAGCTTAACATGTATTCTGAACTGGAGGAATAAGTTAAAACAGAAGAAGGCGAAGAAGAAGAAGAAGTGAGGAAATTAAAATATGAGGATAATATCAAGATATATTTAAGACGAGACCCACCCAGAATAAGGGCTGAAACTAACAAACATATTGTCATATAATTTGTCCAGATGTTACCAAAGACATTGTTTTTATGATTAATAACGTTTAGTGTATACATTGTAATTATTGTTTTGAAATAATAATTTATTGTTTTGAAAATATTTTTCAACCCAACCTTCATCCGGAAGTAGTTTTTACAAACATAAGAAGTGCAAAGAATGCCAAACCAGCATATGATGTACATATCACCCATAGCTATAGCAGCACCTCATTTTTTGTCTAAACTGTATAAAACAGTATTGCTGTTCTAATTTGATATTTTTGCTTTATTTGGAAGGGTTAAAAAGGCATTTGCAACAACTGTTGTAATTCGTTGATCTCTTTCAGAAATAATTGATAAAGTTTGGAGGCAAACATTTTCAAACGAACTATACAGAAAAATGAATAGATACATAAGTGCAAAACAGAAATGATACAGTTTATTGTTGATGTACAGACGTTATAGTACTCCGAGATCCAACCAGTTGGTACTCAGTCTCAGTCTGCATATGCTAAAGGGTATATTTGATGACTTCAATAGCTTACTTTTTAATTCTAATCTTGACATTGTTCGTAGTGTATCCAGTTCTGCTTGCAAGTGAGATTGAAAATTGTTAAATATATTATAGATTCAACATCCTTTTTCTTCATTAAATGTTGTCCTTGCATCTTTAGTCAGGTCATTGGCTCTACTTAGGGGGACTACTGACCTCACAGGGGGACCACTGGTATCGGATAGTGAACGACCGTTAGAAATGTAGTGCCATGCGAAATAACCCAAGTATATGCTTGACAAAACAGCAGTCGGACTAAATGAGGTGTTCTTCTATGAAGGAGATGACGGTGAAATGTGGCACTAATACACGAATGAAATAGCCCATATATCTTATAAGGGGATACACCAAATGAAATAGCCCATATATCTTATAAGGGGATACACCAAAGAAATACCCCATATTTTCTTATAACGGATACACGAATGAAATAGCCCATATATTTTAAAGATACACCAAATGAAATAGCCATATATCTTATAACGGGATACACCAAATGAAATAGCACATATATCTTATAACGGGATACACCAAATGAAAAAGCACATATATCTTATAATGGATACACCAAATGAAATAGCACATATATCTTATAACGGGATACACCAAATGAAATAGCACATATATCTTATAACGGGATACACCAAATGAAATAGCACATATATCTTATAACGGGATACACCAAATGAAATAGCAATATATCTTTATAACGGATAAAAACAAATAGCACATATATCTTATAACGGGATACACAAATGAAATAGCACATATATCTTATAACGGATACACGAATGAAATGGGTCCATATATCTTATAACGGATACACCAAATGAAAAAGAATCGTAAAAACCCTTAAACAGGGGAAAGAAACTTTGAAAATAAACAAACTCAAGAAGAAGAGTAAGACTCAGCTAAATCGCCATTACTGATAACAAATTGTTATTGAAACATTATGCGTCCTTTTTTTTTTCGTTTTCCTGGTTCCACTCAAGGCTTTCTAGGACACTCGACGTGTCTTCCGTAGGGATGCCCGACCCATCACCATTTTCTCTTTGACCTGGGCATCATGGTTCCTGTCCGGTTCTTATCCACAAATCTGTGTTTGTAACTCTTTAAAGCATTCAGTCTGAGAACCCGCCTAATTAACACGTCGTTGTGTCAATTAAATGTTGAAATAAATAGTCTGTCCTCGTTCTCGAGCTTGACGTTGAAAACGTTGCGAATCTTAAACACTGGATTGTGCTGCAACAGACAAACACATGACTCGAATCACCTACAATCATATCTCACGACACCCATGCTAGCCTTGATGAGTATCGTGAGAATTTAGGCTAGGTGGTTCGATTCCTGTGTTTGTCTATTTGTTTTTTAAGAGGCTCTTAATATCTATACACTGTTTATTTGTTGATCATATTCTTTGTTTCCCTGTTGTTCCTATGGGGGTTCTTACAAAATAACTCATTGTTCTCATCTTACAATAAATGTGAAGTTACTTTGAATGATATATGCATGTTTGTTGTATTTGTTTACATGTGTGTGTTTGTATGATATTGTCTTGTCTCAAATATATACAAGCACAATAAGCTTTTAGTATGTGTTTGTGCAAACACTGTTCAATCGAACCTTACCTGATTATTCTGTTTCTAGTTACAGCGAAGCGTTTGAGAAAGACACCCCAGTGAAACCGTTTTTTTAGAATGGCTCACTGGTTGATTCGTAAGGATTAACAACTAACATTAATTGCATTAACAACTAACTTCACCGGAAGAACTGAGTGGGTGATGTGTCGAGCGCAAAATTTCAGTTGCGTTGCTATCGCCGATTGAAACGACCCTATAGAATATCTGTGCAGCCCAGTCCAGTGTTTCCGGGTACAGCGAAAATTCAGAGTAAAAACATTGCAAATTGAAAGTCCCGACACGCGCCCCGAAACGGCTGAGAATACTCCTACTCAGAACCAAACTCACAGTGGATAAAAAAAGTGAGGCCGAAAACGAAAAGACTTGACTGGTAGAAACACAAGCATTTTCTAGGGCGATACTTTTCGGACGCCGATAAACCCTTTTCTTAGCAAGACGACGTTTAAGTGGCAAACCCACCCCTCCCACAGTTCTGGGGCAAGCTACGATAGTAAATAAATGCTGGAAATATGTCGGAGGGCTGGCCCTTTGTGACCATAGGCGCAGTCTTGGCACGACGCAAAACGCTCTTAGGCTAAGATTACATACAAACTACAAGAAGTGGATTAATAACTGAACGAAATGAAGCGTTTGCTGAAGAAGAAGAATTCAGACTACAAAAGTTCAACGAAAAAGTTCTACAAGAAAATTCAAGTCTTAAAATATAGAAAAAAACCGTATGCTCCAACTGAAATTATTCATGAAGAAACTGGATATGGACATCTAAACCAAATGTCTTAAACTTGTTTGCTACTGCATACTTTGCAAGACCTACTTTGTAACACTTCCCCCAAATTATAAAACTTTTTTCCCGTTCGCTTGTTTGATATTTACGATGTAAATAACAACTATTGATACATTACTGCATATGCCGTTAATTTATTGAAAAGGGAGGCCCATTATAGCTTCATCTTGAACACAGTTATTGCTGTATAGATTAAGATGAAAAGTATCCCATATCTAAAGTGTATGCTGACCAAATATTATGCAGTTTCGTACAATGGTATAAATATGAAAAGTATCCCATATCTAAAGTGTATGTTGACCAAAAATTATGGAGTTTCATAAATGGTATAATATGAAAAGTATCCCATATCTAAAGTGTATGCTGACCAAATATTATGGGGGTTTCATAAAAAGGTATAAATATGAAAAGTATACCATATCTAAAGTGTATGCTGACCAAATATTATGCAGTTTCATAAAATGTTATAAATATGAAAAGTATCCCATATCTAAAGTGTATGTTGACCAAAAATTATGGAGTTTCATAAAAAGGTATAAATATGAAAAGTATCCCATATCTAAAGGTATCCCCAAAATTATGGAGTTTCATAAAATGTTATAAATATGAAAAGTATACCATATCTAAAGTGTATGCTGACCAAATATTATGCAGTTTCAAAATGTATAAATATGAAAAGTATACCATATCTAAAGTGTATGCTGACCAAATATTATGGAGTTTCATAAAATGTTATAAATATGAAAAGTATACCATATCTAAAGTGTATGCTGACCAAAAATTATGCAGTTTCAAAAATGTTATAAATATGAAAAGATACCATATCTAAATGAAATTATGATGGGAATTGGAAAAAGCAAGATCAGTTTTTAAAAGTCTAAATAAAAATAGAACTGCAAGCTATATAGTTTTAAAAACTAAATTACGAATTTTCAATTCAAATGTTGTATCAATCCAAACATATGCTAGCGAGAGTTGGAAAATGACTAAAGATATAGAAAACAAGTTGAATGCATTTGAAAATAAATGTCTGCGAAAAATAATGAATATAAAATGGAACGAATTCGGGAGAAGTGATGAAATCAGGGACATGTCTGGTCAACCACTAGTGACAACTGTTATAAGAAAGAAAAGATGGAGATATGTTGAACAAACCTTGAGGAGAAATGATCAACGAATATCAAAGCAGGCATTGAAGTGGATGCAAAGGGTTCAAGAAAGAGAGGTCGACCTAAAGAGACCCTGAAACGAACTTTTGCTGAGAGAGGCAGGAAATATCGGTCTCAGTTCCATGGAGGAGATTGAGCGAGTTGCTCAGGATAGAGCGGTATGGAGAAATTACTTGCAGGCCCTATGTAACGTATAACGGTACGAGAGAAATTATTATATACCATATCTAAAGTGTATGCTGACCAAAAATTATGCAGTTTACAAAATGGTATAAATATGAAATGTATACCATATCTAAAGTGTATATATAGTTAGTTAGTTTGTTTCTTCTGTTCCACTGTCGTTTCCTTAAAATATTTGATATGGGTTGTTGGTGTTCTATCCCCACTGTGTTGTTAGAAACGAAATCACTCCATTTGACTTTAATAATTTTCGTAGACATTTATTCTCAAAGCTGTCCAGTTTTTTTTATCAATTTTCTTTGTTGATTTCCAACTTTCACAACCGTAGGTCAGAACAGGAATCACACATGACCTAAATAATTTAACTGTTGTGCATATACTAAAGTCTTGAGATTGCCAGATATTCGTTAATGATATTCCAGATATTCTAAAGTGTATTTTGACCAAAAAATTATGGAGTTTCAAAAAGGTAAAAATATGAAAAGTACCCCATATCTAAAGTGTATGCTGACCAAATATTATGGAGTTTCATAAAATGTTATAAATATGAAAAGTATACCATATCTAAAGTGTATGCTGACCAAAAATTATGCAGTTTCATAAAATGGTATAAATATGAAAAGTATACCATATCTAAAGTGTATGTTGCCCAAAAAATTAGGGAGTTTCATAAATGGTATAAATATGAAAAGTATCCCATATCTAAGTGTATGCTGACCAAATATTATGGAGTTTCATAAAATGTTATAAATATAAAAAGTATACCATATCTAAAGTGTATGCTGACCAAAAATTATGCAGTTTCATAAAATGGTATAAATATGAAAAGTATACCATTTTTAAAAGTTTATGCTGACCAAAATTATGAGTTTCATAAAATGGTATAAATATGAAATGTATACCATATCTAAAGTGATAGACCAAAAATTATGGAGTTTAAAAAATGGTATAAATATGAAAAGTATACCATATCTAAGTGTATGCTGACCAAATATTATGGAGTTTCATAAAATGTTATAAATATAAAAAGATACCTATCTAAGTGTATGCTGCCCAAAAAATTATGCAGTTTATAAAAGGGTATAAATATGAAAAGTATACCATATTTAAAGTTTATGTGCCCAAAAAATTATGATTTCATAAATGGTATAAATATGAAATGTATATATATCTAAAGTGTATGTGACCAAAAATTAGGGAGTTTCATAAAATGGTATAAAATGAAAAGTATCCCATATCTAAAGTGTATGTTGACCAAATATTATGGAGTTTCATAAAATGTTATAAATATGAAAAGTATACCTATATCGAAAGTTATGCTGACCAAAATTATGCAGTTTCATAAAATGGTATAAATATGAAAATTTGGGATACATATTAAGAGATTGCATTACATTAGTAAAAATCGTATTGTAATCATAAAAACACCATCAAATTTATTACACAATTGTTTATTTCAAATTTAAAAAAGTAAAAAAAAAAAATAAAAATTAATGAAGGATGAGCTTGATGCATTTTGGAAAAGTTTGTTAATTTCGTTCAAATTTCTTAAAAATATCGTAAATTGCTACGCCAGTTATATGCAATCTTTCTTAGATAGTCAATTCGCTACAACACTAAACCACCATCATCATCATCAAGGTGCGTTCTTTATAGGACGTTGCCTTTCAGCACATCTGAAATTCACTTGTTCAACCAGTTGACCCACTTTGTCGATGGTCATATTCATACTAAACCACTGCTCAGTTAAAATAAGAAGATGGAAATGCACTTTAAAATGTCTACACTATTTCCCATAATCTAAGGTACGGTGTTGACAGGCCCGACCGGATATGATACAGAGAGGTAATCACATCAGGGACTCTGCAAGGGGGGGGGATAGTTGCGAAATCAAAATCATAATTGAAAGTTTTTCAAATGAAAAAAAATTTAAAGGGCGGCATTTCGAAGACTAGCATCATACTGGAGACAATATACCCTCGGTCCTGAGTGTTAGTTTTGATTTTTGATGCCTGAACTCTTGGTATCCTCTTTGTAATTTTAATTTTAGTTGTTCATTTGTTGTGAATTCAATGAGTTCTACTTCTAAATTAGATGATCCTTGTGAAAGAAAACAAGATTATGGACAATAATAAGAAGAATGAATGTATAAGTGGGGCATGTTAGCGCCTGCCTTGCTCTTGTTTCCACCCCTCACATGTATACTTCTGTGATCAACTGTTGCCAGTCTGGGTTTTCTTCTGCATGATACTTCTGTGATCTAACTGTTGCAGTCAGGTTTTTTTCTGCATGTATACTTGTGATCTAACTGTTGCAGTCTAGGTTTTCTTCTGCATGTATACTTCTGTGATCTAACTGTTACCAGTCTAGGTTTTCTTCTGCATGTATATTTCGGGATCTAACTGTTGCCAGTCTAGGTTTTTTTTCTGCATGTATACTTCTGTGATCTAACTGTTGCCAGTCTAGGTTTTCTTTTGCATGTATATTTTGTGATCTAACTGTTGCCAGTCTAGGTTTTCTTCTGCATGTATATTTGGGGTTTTAACTGTTCCCAGTCTAGGTTTTCTTCTGCATGTATACTTGTGATCTAACTGTTGCCAGTCTAAACGACAGTACACCAACTCCTTAGCACTGGCTGCTGAATTGACAATAAATGATAACCAAATATATTGACATGCAAAAATTAGTCAACATTATTCTTAATCAAAAACTATAAATGATAGAAATTAAAACCACGATTTTGGTCCCTTTAAAAATGGTTAGTTGGAGGACATCATTTGCTTTTTGCACACTAGATAGAGAGATAGAGGCTAGAGTGCAAAAAGCAAATGCTGTAACCTACCAACGAGCCAAATTGTTAAGGCACCCACAAATTTTACAGGCAGCTAAGCAACAGGTGAACAACAGCATTTTTATACCTACTTGTTACAGACCCTAAACATGGACACTGAGCAAAGCACAGTCACATAAAATAACTGAATGTTAAATGCGCTGAGAAAAAGCTACCAACAACACAAGAAAAGACAGAGTCACCAAAACCAGTATAAGAAAGAAAGGGTGGCACAGAACCTTGCTTGAATTACATTGAGGAAACAAAGAATGAAGTGGTTTGGCCACTTAATAAGAATGCATCCAAAATCCACAGTATACAGAGTCTTCTACAACAGAACGTCGGGAAAGAAGGCAAGAGGAAGACCATGAAAGATGGGTTTGATGGTGTAGCAGAATCCGTGAAAGAGCAAAAATAACAATCACACAAGCCACCAGAACAGTACAAGACAAAAACAGAAAACCACGACACTGTCAACAACCCGGAGCAGTGTGACGACACTGTGCAACAACTCGGTAGCAGTGTGACGACACTGTGCAACAACCCGGTAGCAGGGGACGACACTGTCAACAACCGAGCAGTGTGACGACACTGTGAACAACCCGGTAGCAGTGTGACGACACTGTGCAACAACCCGGTAGCAGTGTGACGACACTGTGCAACAACCCGGTAGCAGTGTGACGACACTGTGCAACAACCCGGTAGCAGTGTGACGACAAAAGAAGAAGAAAAAAAACCATATTAAATGTTCAACAACTTATTCCAAATGAAATATGTGAAATAAAAAAGTAGATCTATTGTTGTAATAACCTTGTAGACAATAGCAAATGACATTATCTACATATATATGGCATCCCAGATTGTTACAGACAAGTAGGGGCGAAGGACTTTTCTGTATTGAAAAAAACATAAATTGTAGTTCGAGTTTGCATAATTTCACCAATTCGGGACGGCTGTTAGAGTATGATTTAATTAATCAATCTACATACCAAAGATATTGTGCGTAAGTATGTTGTGTTGCAACTTTTACAATTCAATAGTGAATATGTTATTTTGCAATTGTTTCTATTTTTCTATAAAAAAAATGTTGTGTTTATATTATTTTTATATTTCTATAAATAAATATGTTATGTTGCTATTGTTTTTATATTTCTATAAATAAATATGTTATGTTCATTGTTATTATATCTCTTTTAATAAATATGTTATGTTCTATTGTTTTTATATTTCATAAATAAATATGTTATGTTGCTATTGTTTTTATATTTCATAAATAAAATGTTGTGTTCTA